>CATIWF010107111.1:0-24180 GCA_949630135.1 Balakata baccata
CAAGAAGAAGTGTGTAAACGTGTTGAAAGATCGCAATAACTGTGGTTACTGTGGAAGGAAATGCAAATACAATGAGATATGCTGCAGTGGCAAATGTGTGAACCCTTCCTTCAATAGGAGGCATTGTGGAGGTTGTAATAATAGGTGCAAGAATGGGAGTTTTTGTGCCTTTGGCCTTTGCAACTATGCATAGAGGAAAAAGGGATTCTTTTTTTTTTTTTTTTTCTACATTCAAATTATTTTTAGGAGAATGAATAATTGTAGCTTGACTTTTGTATTTGATTTTATGATCAATTCATAATATTCTTTTATTGTTTTACTGGTTACGTGCTGAAACTAAACCCTTCTCCTTAAATTCTTAGTGGGACTGGTTAGAGTTTTTGCAAACATACCTTCTGCATGCGTCCAAATTGATTTCTGCGAGCTCTGTTAGCTAATGGCCCCTGTATTGCCTTTTTGAAGCCAGCAATTGGTTTTTTTTTTTTTTACTCTTATTAGTAGTCTGCATGCTTTAGTGCATTTATTTATTTTTATATATTAAATAATATTCTACAATGAACACGTATATATTTTATATTTTTAATAAATAAAATATTTAGGTTGTTGATTAAATTATGAACGTAATAATTATATTATACTCTGAAATATACAATTCTTTGATTATCCACATAGAATTTATTATCAAGTTGTTGATAATAATGAGAGAAATATTTCTGGTAAAAATAATCTTAAAAATGATCATAATCGGAAAAATGATAGTGAATTGGACATTCATTGATCATCTAAGTTATTACATGGTTTATTTTAAAGATAAATCTTATTCTTCATAAAATAGTGATATCTGGATAAAGTAATGAGTTCTTAAGAGTTAAGAGTACCGAACAGTGACGTTTAATAATAACTGTAGAGGTAGTGCTTGACATCAATAGTTATTATTTTGGTTATAATATATGAGTCTTTTATGACTCAAAGTCCTTTAACTTAAGGTGTCAATACTGTTTTTTTATGGGTGGCTATGGAAGTACTCTTGCTTTGTACTGAGCTATTCACGCTTGATAATCCGGCTCGTAGTCAACATAGTTAGTCATGTGGTGAGATATGAGATATTTTGGTTCTGATAAAATAAATTTTTAGTTAGGAAAAATATGACTTATTCGATATAAGATCAATATTATTAGTTAGACTAATAATGATAAGTTTTATTTTAATCAAAATACAAAATATTACTCATTAGTATATTAACTAATAGAGTTTGACTCACCGTGACCTTAATCAATATCGGGATTATAACGAGAGACCTTAATATTGATATCTAGAAGTCAAATCAATACTCAAGATTTTATCAGCAATTAAAAGGTTAATTCTTGAAGGATATTTAATGTGTCCAGTTATACAAGGAATTCATATGTCTGATATAATATTAAAGAGTTAATATTATATTTACATTCTGATAAAATTATTGATTTTATATGTCACACCCAAATTAAATTATTTGGCTAGTCAATATTTATGATGTGGAGATTAATTTTATTGAAAATTAAATTAGAAATGATCACTTTATATTAATTGAATTAAAATTAATATTGATTCATTTTAGAATATGTTTGGATTGAGAAATTTTAAATGAGGGATTTTGAACAATCAATGGATTTATGCTAAATTCATTGTTTTGCTACTTAAAAATAGGTCAAAATCCATGAATTTTGAACAATAAGAGATTATTGCTAGATTTTTTTATTCCAAGATTGTGCTTAATAAATTAATAATATTCCAAAACTATTATTAATCCTAAAAAAGCAAAACTCATTTTTTAATATCAACTAATTGCTTTATTATTATTATTATTATTATTATTATTATTATTATTATAACATAAAATAACTTTATTTTTTATTTTTCAACTCTTAAAATAATCAATTTTCTTTTTTAAAATTTTTAAACATATAGTGGAATTGATTGTATATACTTAATTAAAAATAAATTATCAATATTTAATAAAGCGTAAAATTGAAAATTAATTGTTAAATCCATGAATTGTGGTCATTGAACCAAGTATAACTATAAGGGCAATTATATCATCAATCACTAGTACAAAATACACCTTATGCGAATGTCAGATGCAACACATAAAGTTGATGAATGACATTTTTGTAAATAAAATTATCACTTTAAAACTCAAATGTGTCTATTAAATTGCAAACAGACGCATCAGATCAGTCTGATGCATCTATTAGATATTAACAGATGCATCCACTCCTCTTTTTTATTTATTTTATTTTTTGGAAGCATCAGATGCGTCTATTCTATTACAAAACAGACGCATCAGGTGTCAAGGTGTCTGATGTATTTGTTCTCCTACAAAACAAATGCATCCGCTCTTTTTTTATTTATTTTATATTTTATAGTGTCAGATGCGTCTATTCTGTTAATTAGAGAATAGACGCATCAAGTCCAGACAAGTGGTATCGTTTTACATGTCTGATGCGTCTGTTCTGTTAATTAAAGAATAGACGCATCAAGTCCAGACAAGTGGTGCCGTTTTATGTGTCTGATACGTCTGTTCTTTTACAAAACAAACGTTTAGGGGTCCTTTATAAAGGACCACTAGCCCTAGACCCACATTTCATCTTCCCACCATCCACCATGTCCTTCTCCTTCTCTTCCTCTCAAAATATTTCTTCTAAATTTTTCTCTCACAATCTCCACATAGCATATTTTTTCACTCACTACCTCCATATTCTTATATTTTTGGAGCCATTCAAGGTTTTTTTTTTTCAATTTTTCTATGTTGCGATTTTTTTGGTGTGCCGTAATTTTTTTTTCTTCTTCTCTAACATGCCGTCAGTAGTATCTTGTCATCGTCATTCGTATTTCCTCTCCTATCTAACGTTCGGGTTTGCCATTCAAGGTTTTTTTCTTAATTTTTTCTATGTTGCGATTTTTGGGTGTGCCATAATTTTTTTTTTCTTCTTTTCCAACATGTCGTCGGTAGTATCTTGTCATCACCATTTGTTTCTTCCCTTCGACATTCAGGTTTGTCATAAGGTTTGCTCCTTTTTTCTTCTTTCTTGTTATTTTACTTGGATGGTTTTTGATATATGTTTGATTTTTTTTTAAAGAGGCGGATATTATGAGATATAGATATATGTTGGCGTTTAAAGATGGGTATTTTGTTGATATTTATAGATGAGAATTATTTTGTCTTAAAAGTATATGATAAAAATCCTAAGTAAAACTTTATGTTTAGTAATGTTTTCGAAGTGTTTGATGAAAATCCTAAGTGAAAGCAAAGAAGGTGAAAGTAACTTTCTGTTTAGTAATGCCTTTAAAGTGTTTGATGAAAATTCTAAGTGAAATTAATAACTTTAAAAGTATTTGAAAGTGTTGTATGGTGTTGTTTAAAATTATTGAAGATGAAGTTAAAATTAAGAATGTAAAATTATGTTTAATTTCTAATGAAAAATGATTAAGTACTTAATATTTGTTAAATTAGTTGGTTTTGTTTAAAACTAAAGAAGACAAAATATACTTTATGCTTAGTAATGTCTTCAAAGTGTTTGATAAAAATATAAAAAAATTACAAAGGAAGATAAAAAGATAGGATTACAAAGACTATAGAATATAAAACTATAATATACAATAATTAATAAATAAATTAATAATAACATAATTATTAAAAAATTGATTTAGACTTAATTAGTCATTTGATTAAGTATGTCATTATTGCGCAACAAAAAGTCCCTCCGTGCAAAGGAAACCCTTGAAGCATAAGGATTGTGAAGTAGACCTTAAATCTCATTTGGAAAAAAATTTTCTTTTTTAGAGAGACAGACAGCTAGATTAGGCTCAGTTGAATTTTCTTTTCTTTTTCTTTTTTGTAATTGAGAAAAAATTAAGAAAAACAAAAAGATATACCCTTGTATTAAATTTATTTATAGTTAATAAATATTGATTTTATATCGAAATAGATTTTAAAATTTTTTTAAATGGACTCAGATATATCTGCTTTTAATCGAAACATCCGATTGCACCCTCAAATGCGTCTCTCTCTTATATGTCTATTTATAAACAGACGCATTTAACACAAAAAAAGACACAAAAGTCTATTTTTTGTACTAGTAAATCCATGGATTTTATAGTTAAAATAAACGATAGAATTCTTAAAATCCATGCATTGTACAATTTAGAGATTTTAAAATCTATGGATTTTTTAAAATCACTCAATGCAAACAGTGCCTTAACTATTTCTCCTATATAATTTTAATTAAAATATTAATTAAAATTATCATAATTTAATAAAGTTGTTAATTAAATTAACCATAATATTTAAGTAATTACCATGGTTAATGGAAAAGAACATTAATTCTTTGATTAATTGTGGTAGTTAAACTTATTGACATAAAATTGTATTATGTGCATTTATTAGAAATACATTATTAATCTTTATCTTTGTGTTTATAATTCAATAATGCATTTATTGTGGCATTGCTTCTTCCACCATCATTCTTCATTTATTTGATACATTGCATTAAGTCATTAATTTAATTGTACCACCTTGCATTTATAGCATGTTGTTAATGCAATTTTATCACTTGCTAAGCTATGATTGGATAATAAAAAGAATATTTATCCTTTGCATTAAACCATTAATGCTATCTTGCCACTTGCCAATTCATTTATTTAAATAAAACAAACTTAAATGAGGAGACAAGAAAGAAGAAGAAAATGTGTAAGAAGTGAAGAGAAGAAAAATGAAAATTGAGTTTTCCTCTTGCTCTTGAAAAGGAAAAAAAATAGAATGAATGAAATGAGATTTCTTCTTGTTTTTTAAAGGAAGAGGTAAAGAGCATAAAAAAAAGATAGAATTTTTTGTGAACATACATCTTGGACTAACAAAAGAATTTCATCAAATAAAACTAAAGTTTTTGGTATTTTTGTTTGGTTTGTATATTTGGTGAATTTGGTTTTAAAAAATTTGTTCTAACATTTTATTTTTTTATTTTCTTCTAAAAATCATAAGATGATTTTGACAAATAGATATTATCTATAAATATTACAAAATATGATTTGTAAAAGTTATAATAAATACTCAAAGTTAACATGCAAAGTGTATTTATATATCATGCAAAGTGTGATTGCATGTTTGGGTCAAATTAAAATTTTTAAAATCTTTACTTTTAACTAAAACTTAGAGCTTGTCAATCCAAAAAAGCTTCCAATATTTACAGCCTCAAAATGTTTTTAAGACTGTAATTAATGTTTATTTCATTAGCCTGCAATCTTATACTTTTGATTAATGATATACCTGATCTTTAATTATCAAATTAAAAATTTGATTCACTTTTTGTAAGAACGGATTTGCCCAATTCAGATAGTGAAATAATAACTGCCTCTGAAGGGAGTTAGACTCTAATAGTTGGTAGTCTTGCAAACTCTTAAGTGCCACACCGCCATAACATAACAAGCCGGCAATTAGCGGACTTTCACTAGCTATAAATATGGTCATTAGGCCATTTTGTATAGTAGTGCTCCGAAAAATGGCGTGCTTCGAATAAAAATTTGGGAAATTTATTATTTATGTTCAAGATGTGACATATCACATTATACAAGAAAAATTATTTTTAGCAATTATTATTAGCTAAGGGATAATATATAAATAGTGACTATATTTTAATCTGGTCCTAGCTGTCAACTTTATATGCTCCTGTTACAACAGGGAGAAAATATTAGTCTCTGTAAATATGATTCTCCCGTCCCTAATGCCAATTTTTGGGCCGGATGTCAAAGGCTTGATTGAAAATATTAAGGGGAATAATGAAAAGCCCAGGATATACGGTTCTAGTAGTACTAGAAGTATAGCTCTTAATAAGTTTCGAGTTCGAGATCCCATAGAAAAAATATATGTATGAAAAAAAGAGAAAAGTAAAACCCAGAAATAAAAAACCCACGCACAAAATTGGGACATTTTTGCTATCTAAAGAAAAATTCTCACATTCACATTAATCTCTCCAATTGAAAAACCTTTTGAATTTGAGGGACTAAATTGAAGATATAAAATATTTATTATATTAAATAGAAACTTTTACATCAAGTATATAAAAAATAATATATTTTGTATATATGAAATATATGCACTTTGCATCATTTTTCTGTACTCTACTCTTATTTTTTTTTCTTATTGCATTTTTTTCTACTGCATATTTATATTTGAATTTATATAATATGATTATCTTTTACTATTAATTCTCTCATTTAACTACTCATTGAAATGCATTTATTTTTGCATATAGAAAATTTATGCATTCTGCACCTACACTCATGCACCTCACACACTGTATCACCTTGCACTCATACTATTCATTCACGACACACACACTCACTTTTCACTCGTGCACACACTTAAGCACTCTTACACAAAATTGGAGCTACGCGGTTCCTTTTATATTTGCTCTAGTCGGCAACTATAACCGACTTGTGTATCACTACCAAAGTCGGTGCTAACTTTTCAATACTCCCCCTCATCAACAACTTTTCATCATCTTGCTTTTTAACATTTCACTACACCGAGTTGTTCGTGTAGCTCTAGAAATTTACTAATAGATAGTCCATTTGTAAATAAGTCTACTATTTGATCATCTGTCTGGATAGAGACCATTTATATATCTCTTTGTAGCATCTTTTCTCTTATATAATGTTAATGTACTTCTACGTGCTTTGTTCTTGCGTAAAATATTGGACTTTTAGCAAGCTTGATTGCCTATTGATTATCACAATGCATTGGTATAGTATATTTAACTCGCTGATGTAAATCTTCAAATAGTTGGATTAGCCATGTACTCTCTTGAGCAGCCGTTGTTGTAGCTCATTACTCATCTTTCGTAATTGATAGCGAAATAGTTGGTTGTCTCTTGCTACATCAAGATATAGATCATGACCCAAGCTTAAATACATATCCTATAGTTGATTGACGTGTGCCATGATCACCGGCGTAATCCACATAACAATAGCTAACCAACTTGCATGCTTCTCCCTTTTTGTAGAAGAGACCACCGTCTTTGATATATCGTAGTATTCGTCGAACAACTTTAAGATGGGGTTTCTTTTGTTTTTGTATGTAACGATTTACCACCCCAACTACAAATGCAATGTCAAGCATTGTCAGTGTCAAATAGATTAGGCTTCCAACCAATTGTCTATACATAGTGGCATCTTCCAACTCTTTTCCTTCTTTTACATAAACCTTGGCATTTGATTCTACTGGTGTCGATATTGGTCTGCATTCTTCCATCCCAAACTTTTGCAGTAAATCCTTTGTGTATTTTTGCTGGCACAAGAACAATCGTTTCTTCTTATAATCGATCTCTAGCCCAAGAAAATTATTTAGCTCACCAAGCTCTTTCATCTAAAATCGATCTGATAAATTTTCTCTTGTTTGATGAATCTCATCTTCTTCATCTCTAGTGATTATAAGATCATCCATATAAACTAGTACAATTACTAGTTTATTTCCACACACCTTGACAAATAGGCATGAGTCAGCATGTCCAAAAGAGTAACCACTTTGAATTAAGAATTCAACTATCTTACTGTACCAAGCTCTCCATACCAACTTTAGTCCATAAAGAGCTTTTCGTAGCATATATATTTAGTATGAGACTGACTCTCAAACCCTTTGGGTTGTTCCATGTATATATCTTGATCAACCTCTCCATGCAAGAAAGCATTTTTGACATCTAATTGCTAGAACTTCCATACTTTGCTTATTGCTTATGCTAATAGAACACATACAATAGTTATTTTAGCCACTGGACTAAAATTTTCATCATAATTGAAATGTATTGTTGTGAGAACCCTCGAGCCACCAATCGTGCCTTGTATTTTGCTACTGAGCCATCTATACGAGTATTTATCTTATAAATCCATTTACAAGATATGGGTTTTACATTTTTAGGTATTGCCACTAAAACCCAAGTTTGATTTTCCATCAATGCTTGGAACTTTCCTTCATGGCTTTCCTCCACTTATCCTTCTTAGCAGCTTCTTCAAATGTTGTCGACACTTTTTCTTCAACAAGTGCTACATTAGCATATTTTGGATTTGGCTTTCAAGTTTTGTTCGATCTTCTTAGCTGTTGCTTTCTATCCTCACTATCAATTTCCTGCTGACTTGGTCGAGTGTCTTTGGTACTTCTTTGATGGACTCTAATTTTCCATGGGCTTACAGCTTTTCTTATGAAGTTGATACTTTTTTATCTTCACTTGTAGGTATCATATCTTCCACTGTTTCAGGAGTTTGACTCTCTTTTATTATGCACATTTCCTTTAACTTTCCCTTTATTTCTTTTGAGTCTATAAGTGTTACCTCTTATGATATCCATCAAAAAGATGCTTCATCGAATACTACATTCCTTGATGTGTAGCATCGACCAGTAGTGGGATTGCAACATCTTCATCCTTTCCTTTCACTATCGTAGCCCACATAGTTGTATTAGATTGCCTTTTTACCAAGCTTGTTTTGTAGTTCTTGAAGCATGATCTAAAGTAACTTACTATGGGCTTTATCTTGCAAAGCATTTGAAAAGGTGATATGAACCCAAATTTTGCTTATGGTTGACGATTTATTACATGAGATGTTGTTCTCATACATTCTGCCCAAAACTTGCCTAGCACATTTCTTGCATGTAGTATGCTTTGACATATCTCTCCAAGATGTCGATTATTTCTTTCAGCCACACCGTCTTGTTAAGGTGTCCATGGACATGTCAGTTGTTGTCTTATTCTAGACTCTTAAATATATTAAGAAATTTTCTTATGTTTATTCTCCTCCATTATCTTTATGCAAACAACAAATCTTCTCTTCAAGCTTCATTGCTACTTCTTCTTTAAATTCTTTGAATTTATTTATAGTCTTAGACTTTTCTTTCACGAAGCAAACCCAAACGTACCTTGAATAGTCATCGATGAAGGTAACCATATATTGTATACCTCCAATTGATGGTTGATTCACTAGCCCAAATACGTCTGAGTGAACAAGCTCTAATGGTACTTTAGCCTTGAAACTTAACTCCTTATATGAAAGTTGGTGTGCCTTAACATAATGGCCACTAGAACATACTATATCTCCTCAAACTTCAAGTTGAGGAAGACCTTTAAACATTAACTTTCTCATCATTATTTTTAGCTTATGGTAGCTAACATGTCCAAGACTTGCATGCCACAAATTTGCTGTTTCATTCCTTATTATCAAGTAAGCTTAGTTCTTGACCAATTTACTTCACAGTCCCATAATGTGCACGAACATGCAATCCACGGTTTCTAATGGCCTTTTCTACAAGCTATTAGATCACTTATGTTAGTCCATGACCAACTTGGCTCTAATACTAGTTGAATTTGGGGGACTAAATTGAAGATATAAAATATTTATTATATTAAATAGAAACTTTTACAATACACTCATACAACTCACACACTCTATCACCTTACACTCATACGATTCACTCACAACACATGCACTCACTTCTCACTCATGCACACACTTAAGCACTCTTGCACAAAATGGAGTCATGCAGCTTCTTTTATATTTGCTTGAGTTGGCAATTGTAACTAACTTATGTACCACTACCAAATTCTATACATTTCTAGAATTAGTTATCAACATTATGAAATCATGATTTCTTGACAATTTTCTAGAACTTAACAAACTCTAAGTAGATATATAAAGATAAATCTAGAATGGCAGCAATAATCGGTGCTGACTTTTTAATAAAACCACATCCACATTCGTAATCAGAGAAGGGAGTGGTTGATTGAAAGAGTGCATGAACAAAACAATAACTACTGAATAGCCACCATTGATCAATAGCTTACAAGCTCATTCAACAATCTTACTCAAAACAAAGGAAAAATGAAGAAATTGATTCTTTGTTTATGGAAAGATTAAGATATAATCTTCTAATCTACACTGAGCTAAGCTATTATTTGTTTATATAGGAAGACAACGTAACCACTTTATAACTAACTCCTAATTTAGCTAAGTTTACAAAGGAAAGAAGAAATAAATACATCACTACTTCTAAGTAAATGACATGTATGCTAACAATAGCTAAAGTAATCAAGGATCATTGTACATAAATGAAACAACACGTTAATGTTCCACAGTAAAGTTCGTACACAATATAAGGCTAAACGTGCAAATTAACCTCCTAAACTATATCCTATGAAATAAGTTACCTCATTAACTTTAACTCTGCAAATAAGCCATTGAACTTTAAATGTGCAATTAGGCCATTTAAACTAAAACCGTGAGTCAACTTGGCTACCATAGAGTATAATTTAGAAGCTAATTTGTATTAAATTTAAAGTTCGAACACTTATTTGCACTGAGTCAAAGTTAAGTGATGACTTACATAAGGACTAATTTGAACATTTGGCTCACAGTATAATAACATCATGCTCTCGCTCTTTTGTCACAGACGTGTTACTTAGTTGGCAATATTTAGCAACCTGCACACTCACGCTCACGCTTTCGTGTCACGGATGTGTTAGTCAGCTAGCAATATCAGCAACCAGCGATATAAATCTATAGTGCTCCTCGAAAAGATTTGCAATCAGAGAAGGAATCTGTATAAGCTAATAAAAAACCCAAAAGCAATTGTTGCACCTGTTTCTTTATAATCTAAATATGGTACTTTTAATTTCTCCTTTTCTTTTCATTTTTATGGTTGAATTGTTCCTTTTTAATGTCGTTCACCATCGATGTCAGCTCATAACTTAATTTCACTCCATCATCAGCATGTTCCTTTTGTTTCTGCCTAAAATTGGTCATAGGAGATAAAAGCTTGCTATCCTTGCTCTGATAGCTTAGAGTCTCCATTGGAAATCAATTCCTCTTTCTGGTACTCTATCTTTTCTTTGATTATTTGAGGTTTCTTCTTTTGCCTTGTAAATTTAATTTTGTTTGAATGTCTGATTCAAATAGCCTCATTTAGGTATTCTTTGGTAATTAACTAACAATTAATGATAAATATTTGAAGTGGTGAACTTCGGTCAAACATTACAATCTATCTACTTCTAGCGATTATTCCAAATCTTTCTATTCTAGGTTTTTCTTTCTTAATTAATTTGTGGTTTTCTTTCACATACCTTTGATTCCTCATAAAGATTTCTATGTTCGATTTTTTACCTTAAGAATTTCTATTATTTTTGCTGGTATTCTGTTGTTTGAAGATTCTCAGCATCTTCCTTCCATTCTTGAACTAAAACTTTTTGGTAATAACATTTGTGCTCTTCATTTTTTTTTAATCGGAAACTTCTAGTTGCAAAGGATTGGACATCATTCCTTAATTTCTATTATTTCATTTTCTTTTCTTTATAATTTTACTAGTTTTATTTTTTTTAATAAACATATTGTATTTTATAAAATGGAGGGAAAAACCAATTTAATAAAAGATTAAAATGATGAAAAACTCTTCTTTAGAACTAAGCAAAAGAGCCCAAGAAAGACAAAAGAACTATGCTTCAAGCAAGAGAAGAACATAACACAAGGAACCAAGAAACAAAAATGAAATGAGATATTAATGAGCCACCTTCAAGCACTATGCATCTTGCTCAATAAGGTCAATAAAAGCAGTTGCTACCACGTTGTCCTTTGCATCGAAAGAAAAACCTAACTCTGTACCAAATTGAAGAGTTCGATTTGTCTCAAAGAGGTATTCATATATAGAAAAACTAAGAAACTTCTTATTGTTTTGGGCTATATCACTATTTGAGGGTCTCAAAACAGAAGTAACTTTTCTTTTAGACTTTAATTTTGCTTTTCCTTTGCTATTTAATTTCCCCTTCAACAACTCATCAAAAGACTTGAACCTCGTTTACAAATTTTGTGCAATTCACAAGCTTAGAAGAAGAATCCCCTTCTTACATGAAAATTATGTTGAGGATCAGACAAAGATAAGCTAGTAGAGACAGAGTCGTGTTGGAAGGTTGCTGCATCAAGTAAAACAAGGATATTTATGGCCTGGTTCTTAGTCAATAGGCTAAGGATAGTTATGTTGGGCCTGGTGGAATGTTGATGTCTAGGGCCCTTAATAGACCCAAATCATTAGAATTCAGGCCTTTTGTTGTTGGGCATAAAGAAGCAAACGAAGGATCTGCAAAACTAAGAGAATTCGAGCCATTTGGATTGCCACCTAGACAAGCCAAACCATAAATCTCAAAGTCTAAAGCTAGTAGTTGATTCATGTACAACGGAGGAGGAATGGATTTTGGAATTAAAGTCACCGAATAATTAAAGATTGACTTTTTTTCCAAAATTTGAATTCTGAATACAAGCCACTGAAATATCCTCTGAGACCAACCAAGACAACCTCATGAGCCAAAATTAAAAGGAACCGATGAAGCTTCCAACTTTGAATTGCTTGAGTCAAAAGCGAGATTTGGGCAGAATGATCACGAGAATTATAGGATGTTGATTTCGAAGATGCCATATACCTAGAGTTTCAATCATCATCTGAATCTGCATCATTCCCATAGATTCCGATTGGGATTAATTGCTTGTCACCATGAGAACCAAATTGTTTCGAAATAAAAGGAGTCAAATATACTTATTTGAATTACCTGGAAGAAGTTGCATAGAATGAGTGGAAGTATCCACATCAACAATTTCTTTGTTTTCTGGAATATGAGTTTAGCTCTTCATGCCCAAAGATTACCTCATTATTGGACACTATTGTTTCATCTATCGTTAAGTCATCAACACAATCCACTGGTTTTGTTTTACCAACATGATCTTGATTGATAAAATCCTTGGAGAATGCCTTGCAGTAATCTTGAACAAGAATCTCAAACCTTTGAGCTTCATAAGCAATAGCCAAGGTAGATTGAATTTATGATGCATGGCTTGTACTGATCAAGATTCTCGCAATGTCATATCACACACAACTTTGTGTATTAGAATCTAAAATAATAAAATACCAAAAATTTCACAAACCATTCAAAGAAATCAAAATTCCATAGGTAGAGCTGGCAATTTATGACATGGCACGATTAAACGACACAGATTTATACGGATATAGGTTTGAACTTAACGGATATAGGTTTGAATTTAACGGATATAGATCATAACCGCATGAATATGATTAAGACACGAAATAAACCGTATCATAAACGGATTTTGCCTGCTTAACCTGTTAAGAAGCGAATAAATACGATTAAAAATATATAAAAGATTTAATGATTTTAATATCAAACTATATAAAAATATTTAAATGTATATTATAATATTTTAACTATTTATAATATATTTATATATAATAAATTTATCATACATTACGTTAAAATTAATTTTATTAGTATATTTTATATAAGAATAATTATAAATAAATATTGCATAGCAATTATTTTTATAGTTTTATTAATATTTGTGTCCATTCATGTATAATGATGTCTCATGTTATGTATGTATTGTATCTAATAGTTTCGTGTCTTAAATATATATACGAGACACGACACAATTATATACGATATGAAATAAAACATAATACGTGTTATCAATGGTGTGTATGCCCTAGTGCATTCAGTACTTTTTATATATTAATTATTATACCACAATGACACATGTATATTTCACATTCATAATAAATAAATTTCAAGTTGTTGATTATATTATGAATGCAGTAGTTAAATATACTATGAAATATACGGCCCTTTGATTATCTACAGAGAATTTATTATCAAGTTGCTGATAATAATGAGATAAATTTCTTCTAGTAAAAGATAATCTTAAAAATGTTCATAACCGGTATAGGACAATGAATTGGGCTTTCATTGAACCTCTAGATTATCACATGATTTATTTTGAGGAGGAATCTCATTCTCCATGATATAATGATATCTAAATAAATTAGTGGGTTCTTAAAGAGTTAAGGGTACCGAACAGTGACGCCTGATAATAAATGCACAAATAGTGTTAGATGTCAATAGTTATTATCTTGGTCATAATATATGAGCTTATATGACTCGAAGTCCTTTGACTTGAGGTATCAAGACTGTCCTTTTATAGTTAGATGTAGATGTGTTCTTGTCTTGTACTGGGTTATCCGTGCTTGGTAATCCGACTCTTAGTCACCACAGTTAGTCATGTAGTGAGACATGAGATTACCAATAGTAGGACTCGTTACCCTGTAGCACTAGGACAAGATCCTAATGGAGTTGATATTTTGGTTCTAATAAAATAAATTCCTAACCAGGAGAAATATGACTTATTCAATGTAAGATTGAATTATTAATTAGATTAATAATAATAAGTCTTATTTTAATCAGAACGCAAATTATCACTCATTAGTATATTGACGAATAGGGTTTGACATGCTGTGACCCTAATTAATATCGGGATCATAACAAGAGGACTTAATATTATGATTTAGAGGTTAAAATAATATTTATGATTTTATTGGTAATTAGAAAGAGAATTTTGGAAGAATATTTAATATATCCGGGTATACGAGGAATTTGGAAATTGTGTTCGATATAATATTAAGGAGTTAATATTATATTTCTGTTTTGATAAAATTATTGACCTTATAAGTCACACCCAAAATATATTATTAGTCTAGTCCATATATAGATGTGGGGAGTAATTTAATTGAGAATTAAATTAGAAATAATCACATATATTTTTGAGTTAAAATTAATATTGATTAATTTTAACTATTTCTCCTATTTATAATTTTAATTAAAATGTTAATTAAAATTATAATAATTTAATCAAGTTGTTAATTAAATTAATTATAGTGGTATATTAAAGTAATTACCACATATAATAGAAGAGAAGATTAATTCTATGATTAATGATAGTAGCTAGAAAATGAGCTATGCAATTATTGCATCATCATTGTATCATAAATCAAAATAAAAAAAAATCAAGAAAAATCAATTTTTCCGTCAGCCCAGCTAACCTCATTTAATGAGGTTGAAAATTTTTTCTTTGGCTTTTAGGCCATCTGTTTCTTAATCCTCCACTAATCCTTCTTCTTCTTGTATCAAATCCTCCTTTGTCTGGTTCAAAAAATTTTCTCTCCAACAAAAATCGTTTTTGATCTTAAAAATTTTTATTTCTTTTATATGGTATGAGTATTGAAAGAAAATATTGAGAAAAAGCTCTTAAAGTGTTAGTATCTTATAAATTTGTCAGAATGAGAAAATTAGTGATCATATATCTAGGACTAGCAAAAAGGAGTTTCATTAATGCAACTAAAACTTTTGGTCTTTTTGTTTGGTTTGCACTTTGGTGAACTCAGTAATAAAATGTTTGTCTTAATTCTTTTATTTTTGATTTTGTTCTTAAAAATCATGAGATGATTTTGGCAGAATGGATTTTATCCATAAATGTTACAAAATATGTTTTGCTAAAAGTTATGGATAAATGCTTAAGGTTAACATGAAAAATGTGTTTTCATGTCATGCAATATTTGATTGCATGTTTCAATAAAATTAAAAATTTTTGAAATATATAATTTTGACCGAGACCTAAAATTCTCCTCAATACAAGTAATGTTTCTACTGCTATCAATATGAAATAAGACACGACACAAAATAAGATACGATACGAATTGCCAACTCTATCCATAGGTGAATTGGAACCCAATGACATCGCATCCGTACATAGCACTATAAAGGTGTAAATCTGTTATAAAAATGTCGAACATTCGAAAACCAACGTCCAAGGGAAAGTTCTATGTTGTCCATGTAAGTTGAAAGTTTTATTAGGCTATCAAACTCTAGCAAGACTAATGAACCACCCATAAGTGTCGCTTGAACATTAGAAATCCCTGCATCTTTTTTATCTTACGCTGGATGGAAAAGACTTGCTTAGTATCTTGGAGCGTTCCTATAGCCCAACAATTAAGTCATTCCTTACATGTTGCACTACTAGTATATAGATCCTTTATTGTTTTTATTTGCAACGACGTCAACATAAGACTTGTAAACAGGAATGTTGGAGTCGAAATAGGTGCTCTTTGAACATCATACTTCTTTGTACTTTCCTCCCTGCAATAACGTGTAGAGTGTGGATTAGCATGGAAAGATTGACTATAGAAAGAGATGCTACCTAAGAGTTTGTGCTCCAATGGAGACAGTGTTGATAAAGTGAAAAATGGCATGACAATCCTTGATATCATAAAGATGAATAAAGGAAAAGACTTCCTTCAACTGTTAAGATGATCCGGGATATAGACTTCCATTGTACGCCAATTTTTGGATAAAAGGCACACAGTGCTTCGGCATTCTAGGACAAAGGGAAGTTCTCTAGGTAAAGCACTTTTCCAGAGGATGGTGAGGATCGACGAGGATGGTGTTTCAAGGAGGTTGAACGGTTTGGGTGAGGCGTTGGGGGTTCTGATAGAAGAGGTTTAGGGTTTTTCATAGGGAGAGAATTTCGTCCGCAGCCATTGGGAGCATCGTTACTAGTTTTACTTGAAAAATGAAAAGATATTCTTTCTGAGTTTTCCGTCTAAATTTCTGCTAAAGGAGATATTTGATTTAATTTTCTTCTAATATATTAGCAATTCTGTTTTAATACTAAGTTGATTTAATTTTCTACTAAAGATATCCTTTTATCTGTTACAGATTGAGGATCATGCATTTCAAGGTGGTAATAACATCAAAATATTTTTATACTTTTCCATAAGGTATTATTTCATATAGAAGTATACAAACGTGTTGAAAGATTGCAACAACTGTGGTTACTGTGGGAAGAAATGCAAATATAATGAGACATGTTGCAATGGCAAATGTGTGAACCCTTCTTTCAATTGGGGACATTGCGAAGGTTGTAATAATAGGTGAAAAAATGGGAATTTCTGTGCTTTTGGCATTTGCAACAATGCGTAGAGTACTCGAGGAATTATTTTTAAGTATGTCATTATTACATTCAAATTTCTTTTAGGGCAAAGAATAATTAATGGCGGCGGAGTTTTCTATTTGACTTAATTATAACCAATTTATTATTTTTTAATTGTCTTATTGGTCAGAAATGGTACTCTTGCAACAGTTAATTATAAGCATGCTACTATCAATTTAAATATTGATCTAAATGATCAATACATTTTGGTTATAAAGGCTTTATGTATCTGGAGCTCCCTTTACTTGTTATTATTGGTCATTTTTGTGTCCTAATTTTATTTTTTGGTATATATTGCTCCTGTGTTCTTTATTTCTTACAATCAATCTCTTAATTCTTCAAGTTATGGTTCAATTAGTCTCATTTTATCTAAGGTGGCGCTAATATAGCATGTCATTTAGTTAAAACTATACAAGCACCATGTCATCATATTGTAGCTAGCTAGTTAATCCCAAATTTGAAAAATTAAAGTACTAATTGTAACAAAATAAGAAATAATCTCTACAAAAAATAAGCACATGATGTACAAAAGTGTCTAATTGTATCAAATATAAGAGGCTCTCTATACATTAGGGCTTGAACTTTTCATATGAAAAGACTTAAAGCTCACTTTGAGGAATTACTTAAAACTTCTTAATAAGAAATCAATCTACAAACATTTAATAGGAGGATATCATATCGATACCAAACATGAAACAATTCCAAATTCTAGGACTTAAAATCCTTTAAATGTCATATGGTCACTTATAATTTATTTGTTTGCAAACAATGCACTAGTAAAAAAAAAAAAAAACCTTCCTTTAAATGTCATATGGTCATATGTTTGCAAACAATGCACTAGTAAAACAAAAAAAAACCTTTAAGTGGAAGGTTATTTGCATATGTTTCAAAAAGATCAGCAGTATATAGTGAACATGGTAGCATTTTTGTAATTCAATGCTAAATATGAGGAGTATACGAGTATGCTTTTATAAAATGACAGACCTATAAAATTTACACGTATGCTATTTAAAAAAGCAGTTGCGAAAAACTCGGGCTTTATGCGACTGCTATTTAAGTTTAGCAGAAGCGAAAGTCCCACTAGCTTTACGCGATTGCTAAATGTCAATGACAAGTCACTTTACGCGGCTGTTTTCTAATTGATAGACGGGATTGGTGCTCTTTAAAACAATCTAGGGCCGTTCTTTATTTTTTACAACACTCTCCTCTCCCCTTTAATTAAACACAGCTGCTGTCTCCACATTGTCGTCGTCGCCATCTCTTCTCGACACTGCCTCTCTGCTCGTCACCTAGGTCCCAATGACAAACCGTTTGAGTTCCAGTAAGCTCTTAACGACACCCGAGTGTTGGAAGCAAAAATAAATTTTGGATAGAGGAAAGCTATAGGTCTCAATCAAAATAAGATATTTCAAAAATTTTTAATTTAATAGAAATATACAATCAAATATTGCATGATATAAAAATACATTTTTCATGTTAATCTTAAAAATTTATTTATAACTTTAGCAAACCATATTTTGTAACATCTATAAATAATATCAATTTGCCAAAATCATCTCATAATTTTAAGAATAAAATATAAAATATAAAATGATTAAAACAAACCTTTTAAGAACCAAGTTCGCCAAATAGACAAAACAAGCAAAAACACCAAAAGTTTTAATTATCCTCCATGAAATTCTTTTGCTAATCCCAGATGTATGACCACAAAATATATTCTTTTTGCAAATTTTATAAATTAACACCTTAGTAGCTTTTTTTTAATATTTCCTTTTAATGCTCGAGAAAGAAAAATTTGAAATAAAAACTAAATTTTTGCTCAAAGGAATAACGAAGAAGCGGAAGAAGATGATTAAGAAGAAGATGAACTTAAACTAAAAAATCAACTCTTAACATTTAAGGTGGCAGGTGAGACTTTGGCCATTTTTTTATTTTCTGATTCTTTTTTTGTCAATTTTTTTAATTTAAATTTTATTTTATTTTGTGATACAATGATAGTACAACAATCGCATATCTTATTTTCTAGTAACCATCATTGATCATAGAATCAAATTTCTCTTTTATTGTCTTTAGTAATTACTTTAATATACCACTATGGTTAATTTAATTATCAATTTAATTAAATTTTAATAATTTTAATTAATATTTTAATTAAAATTATATATAGGAGAAATAGTTAAAATTAATCAACATTAATTTTAACTCAAATAATATAAGTAATTATTTTAATTTAATTCTCAATTAAATTAACCCTCGCATTATAAATATGAACTAGCCAAATAATTTAATTTGAGTGTGACTTATAAGGTAAATAATTTTATCGGAATGAAAATATAATATTAATTCTTTAATATTATATCAAATAATATTTTTGAATTCCTTGTATACCCAAACGTATTAAATATCTTTCTGTAATTCTCCTTTTAATTACCGATAAAATCTCAAATATTAATTTGACATCTAAATCATAATATTAAGTAATCTCATTGTAATCCTAATATTGATTAGGGTCACAGCATGTCAAATCCTAATGATCAATATATTAATGAGTAATAATTTGGATTCTGATTAAAATAAGACTTACCATTATTAATCTAATAAGTAATTTCGATCTTATATCGAACAAGTTATATTTCTTCAAGCAAGGAATTTATTTTATCAGAATCAAAATATCAACTCTATTAGGATCTTGCCCTGATACTGTAGGGTAACGAGTCCTACTATTGTAATCTCATGTCTTAGTACAAAACTAACTATAGTGACTATGAGCTGGATTACCAAGTATAGATAGCCCAGTATAAGGCAATAGCATCTCTACAACTACCCATGAAAGTACAATCTTGACACCTCAAGTCGAAGGATTTCAAGTCATAAAAAACTCATATATTATAACCAAGATAATAACTATTGACTTCAAGCACTACCTGTGTAGTTATTATCAAGCGTTTATGTTTGGTATCCTTAACTCCTTAAGAACCCACTGGTTTATCTAAATATCATTATATCATGGAGAATGAGATTCTTTTTCAGAATAAACTATGTGATAACCTACCCAATTTATTGAAATATTCTGGTTATGAATATTTTTAAGGTTATCACATAGTTTATTCTTTTTAAGATTATCTTTTACCAGAGATATTTATTTCATTATTATCAACAACTTGATAATAAATTCTCTGTGGATAATCAAAAAGTTATATATTTCATAGTATATTTAACTATTACATCCATAATATAATCAACAACTTGAATATTTTATTTATTATGAATGTAAAATATACATGTGTCCATTATAGCATATTATTTAATATATAAAAAAAAGTGAATGTTCTAGTGCATACACACCACTGATAACAAACTCTCACTTGCACTAGTGTCATTCACTAATGTATCTAAGACCTATCTTTTAAAGATGATGGTCTAACTATGCTTGTGTCATTGGCTTTGTGAATGGATCAATTGTATTGTCAGCTGATGGAATTTTCTACACCAAGATATCACATCGCCCAACTATTTCTCTAATTAGGTGATAACGTCAAAGCATATATTTTAAGTTCTTGTGAGACCTTGGTTCCTTAGACTATACTAGAGCCCTGTTATTGTCACAATACAAAGGAATGAAACTATGTATAGATAGAACCACATCTAAATCCATTAGGAAGTTTTTCAACTACACGACTTCTTTGGCAGCGTATGAGGCTGCTAGGTATTCGACCACTGTTGTAGAATCAGCAATTGGCTTTTGCTTGGAACTCTTCCATATAGAGTGAACATGTGCCCTAACGTGGACTTCAATTCATCCTTATTTAATTAAAAATTAGAATATGTGTATCCAACCATACTTAGATCGTCTCCTCCATAAACTAAGAACAAATATTTAGTTCTTCTTAAGTACTTAAAGATTTCCTTGACTACTGTCCACTACCCTTCAGCTGGATTAGACTGATATCTACTAGTCAAGCTAACAACAAAGGCTATGTCTGGTCTAGTACACAACATAGCATACATTAGACTACATATGATTAAAGCATACGATATGCTAGCCATTTGTGATCTCTCTTCAGGAGTTTTGGGACTCATCTCCTTAAAAAGATGCACTCTATGCCTCACATGTATTAATCTTTTTTCAGAATTTTTCATCCCAAATTTTTTTAGGATCTTTTCCAAATAGAGGGTTTGGGACAACCTTAAGATTCTCTTAACTCTATCTCTGTACAGCTTAATACTAAGAATGTAGATTGCTTCTCCCAAATCTTTCATGGAGAAGGTGGATGATAACTAGACCTTTATGTCAGTTAGAAAACCAACATCATTTTCCATGATTAGAATATCATCAACATACAAGACTAAGCAATCTTACTCCCACTAACTTTCTTATATACACAAGTCTCATTAGGATTTTGAATAAAGTCATAACTCTTTATGGCTTCATCAAAATGCTTATTACAGCTCATTGAAACTTGCTTAAGACTATAAATGGATCTCTTAAGCTTGCACACGTTGGAACTATCTTCAAAATCAAATCCTTTAGGTTGTTCCATATAAATTTCTTCTTCAAGAAATCCATTGAGAAAAATAGTTTTGACATCCTTCTACCATATCTCATAATTATACTATGCTACAATAGCTAAGAGTATTCGAATACTTTAAAGCATGGTTACGGGAGGGAATGTCTCTTCAGAGTCAATTCATTCCCGTTGGCGATACCCTTTCACTGCAAGCCTAGCTTTATAAGTATCAACATTCCCTTCAGAATCTAGTTTGCATTTATAAACCCATATATAACCTATTGGAACTATTCCTTTAGGTGGGTCTATAAGTTCCCAAACTTGATTCTAGTATATGGAATCTATCTCAGCTTGCATTGCTTGTTGCTATTTAAGAGTATCAATGTCAAACATTGTCTCCTCATAAGTGACAGGATCTTCTTGTTGATCATTACTACCAAATATGAGTGATTCTTTGTCATGTTCAATAGAAAATCCATACCATCTAAGAGGATGTGAAGCTCTTTTAGACCTCTTAGGAACTGAAGTGGTATTCTTTGTCATGTTAGGCTCAATTGGCTTATCAATCTCCATTGGTTCAGCCACTTGAATTTGTTTTTCAGATGACTCTTCATCCGAAACAATATATTTGCCTTTAAAAAACTCCTTTGGTTATAACAACAATCTATTTGTCAAGTAGATAGAAATAATATCCCAAATTATTTATAGCAACAGCATATCCAATAAATCGGCCTTTGGTGGACCATTCATCTAACTTATCTGTGTTTTACCTTTTAATATAGGCGGGGAAATCCCATATCTTAAAATGAGATAATATAGGATTTTTTCTAATCCATATCTCATATGGAGTAGTATTCACAATTTTAGAAAGAACTCTATTAAGAATATATAATGTTGTTTCCAAAGCATATCCCTAGAAGGAGATAGGTAAATTAGTATAACTCATCATACTTTGTACCATGTCTAACAGTGTACGATTTCTCCTTGCACTCACCATTTAATTGAGGTGTGTTAGGTGGAGTAAATTGTATGACAATTCCTTTTTTTGAGGTAATTATTAAAATCAGTACTTGAATATTCACTACCTCGATCCGATCAAGTGCTTTAATATTCTTTCCTAATTTATTTTCTACTTCGGCCTTATACTCTTTGAACTTTTCAAAGACTTCAGAATTGTATTTCAATAAATACAAATATCCATATCTAGACTTATTATCTATAAAGGTAACGAAGAATCTATAACCTCCTCGAGCCATATCTCAGCATGTACCATTTGACTAGCAAATGAAGCTCTAGTCATTTTCCCTTGTAGACATGACTCACAAATAAAATCATTAGAATGAGAATATAAACCTTTTAGAATTTCCATGTCTACCAACTTGTGGATCCTTGCATTAGAAATATAACCAAGTCTTAAGTGTCATACACATGTCATACTTGAATCATCATATTTAATTTGATTAGAATTGTCATATATAGTGCTCAATAATAACTCTTGTTATTTATCTTATCAAGCTTATCACAATATAAATAATATAATCCATGATATTTAGTTCCAATGCCAATAAGATTATCATTAAAATAAATATAAAATACATCTTTGCAAAATAAGAATTCATAATTATTGTTTGTCAAAGCAGATACATAAATAATATTCTTATAGGCATTAGGAATATACAAAGTATCCGATAATAAAATTACATGATGGTTTAATAAAATGGAAATATTTCCCACTTGTTTGACTGCAACTTTTACTCCATCACCAAGAGTAAGCTTTATCTTCCCATTATATGACAATTTTCTATGTCTTAGATCCTACACAAAGGAACAAATATGAGCAGTTGCTCATGTGTCTAAGACCCAAGCATATGATGAGTTAAAAGAACGATCATAATTTAAATCAATATTTAAATTCAAATGATGAGAAATACTTGAAGGACCTACAATCCCTTTGCCCTTAGTCTTCTCTAGACTACTTAGATAAACTGGGAAATTTTTCTTCCAATGACCATCCTTCTAATAGTAGAAACAGGTTCTTTTGTCAGCCTTTAGTTTAATCTAGCCTAAAGCTGGAGCTTTTATCTTTCCCTTACCCTTTTTGGGATGCAAAAATAGGGAGTGAAACTTTTTCCCCTAGTGATTTTTTTCTTCTTCCTTTCCTTTATTTAAGAAGAAGAAGCTGCCACTAATACTTATGCCTCTTTCTTTTGGAGATTAACCACAATATTTTGGTGATAAACCAAATTTTGTTGTAGCTCTTGTAAAGTGCATTCCACTTTTTCAAATAGAAGTTAGAAATAAAACTTTAATAAGAACGTGAAAGTGATGCTAAGATACGATCTATCTTTATCTCTGCATCTATGAAGAAATTGAGATCTTCAAGGCAATACATAAGCCTTATTTTCTCACTAATATTCTGGCCTTTCTTCATTTTCATTTGAAATAGTTTATTGGAATAGTTAAAGCGGGTAGTCTTACTAGCATCACCAAAACTTTCCTTCACTAACTTCAAAATGTCATCACAAGCTTCTATCTTTTCATATTGCTCTTGTAGCTTATTTTCCATAGAAGTAAGTATATAGCACTTTGCTTGGGTGTTCTTATCAACCCAATCATTGTAATGTTGTTTTTCAGCCTCATTTGCATCAGCGGTAGGCGCTGTAGGTTTTAGCTTACTTGTAGTATCCCACAAGCATTGCTGGATAAGCATTAACTTAAGGTTCCTTAACCAGTCCACATAATTAGGCCCGGTGAGCCTATTACAGTCTAAAAG
>CATIWF010107112.1:0-73246 GCA_949630135.1 Balakata baccata
TAAAAATTTTATTTTAAATTAATACAAAATAAAAATTTAATACTATTTTGATATAAGTGTCATAATTTAAGTATAAAAAATCCATTTTATCCACTTTTTTAACACTTTGTAATGTATGCAAATAGAATGATTATCATAATATGTAGTTTGTATCAATAAGGTCCTAATGAAAAAAAAAAATTGTATATGTTGGCATTGCAATTATAAGCTTCATTAAGTATTAAATTTGAATTGGTAGAAAGAAAAAGTGATCGAAAATTTCTTGTGTTGAGTTTTTTTTTTTGTTTTTAAAAAAAAAAACAGATTTTGAGCTTCAAAATGGATTATTGGATTTTTTTTTTCCCTTCATCTTTTATTATCCGTTAAAAAAAAAAAAAAACTGATAAAAAGTTTCAGTTACCGACGTCTTCCTTGCCGCTTCGACCACTAACTCGGCTATGGCTATGTAAACAGTAAACCTACTAAACCATTCACTTTACAGCTACAACTAAAGCTTCAAAGCTCTAACAATGGCAATTTCGGTGTTTCCAATTTCCTCTCCTTTACGCATTAATACCAACTCCAACATTGCCTCTTCATCTCCCCCCATTACCCCTGCCGTCCGCGTCTCCTCCAAGTCCTCCAATCGTCTTTCTACAATTGTCGTATGCTCGAACAGTAAATCTCACAATTCTTCTCTATCTCTGTTCTAAAACCAAATTTCATGTTAAACTTAATTAAACTGTGAGTTTTTCTTGGTGTCAATAGATTCAAGGAAGGTAGTTATGAAGGAAGATAATAAGAAAGCCTTATTCGAACGATACGGTCTCGATCCTAACGACTTCTTATCAGAACGCTCTCCCAAGGTTTTTCTCTCGCTCTCTAATAGTATTTTTGTTTCCCAAAAAATTCGACTTCTTATTCGAACTGTTTTGTTTTTAGTTAAGGAGGAAAACGGAAACGCATAAGACAGCTAGAGGGAAACAAGGTCCTGAAAAGGTGCCTAAGCCACCAAGGGCCACACATAGGTTGCTTCAGGTATTCATTTTGCTAGATATCTGCTTGGTTTTATAGTTATGATACTTTATTTTGAAACTGTCTACTGCTTTTATTTGTTTTCTCCACTGATGCTAGAATATAATGTTTGAGTAACGTTATTGGATCTGGGTGGCTTTCTTTGGATTCGTGAAGTTTGTGCATCGTATTAGGACAATGATTGAATATTAATGTTTAAATTGGTACAACAAATCAGTTCTTTGAGAGTTGGAAAGGCATTTGAACTTGACTGATGCGTGTTCGTCTAATTGGGCTTATCCTCGTCATCAGTGGATTATTTAGACAAATTACATTAGGGCATGTTAGAATTCTGATTTACTCACTAGTTGCATCTTTATATTGATTTTGCAATTCTCAACAGTGTGAATTGGAAATTGTTCTATAAATTAATTGTGTATTTTGTATTGCAATTGTTTTGCTTTTTATAATCTTCTAAGAGACTTGCTCTCATTCGCTATGATGGCCTACTTTATGGTGATAAACTCCTTGGGAATGTCATCATATATTTAACCATCAATAGGGTGATAAAATTTCTGTTGGCACTGCAGTATGCTTTTTGTTATAATTAATTAATATTGTTTTTCTTTCCATAAGTTCAATACATAATTCAGAAATACTGAAATGCTGGGAATTGTAGGTGCTCGGAGGAAAAGCTAAAAGAAAGAAATTACTTTCACCAATGGGCATGGATGTGCGGCCGATGATGGAAGTCGTTAAAGGTTCTGCCTTTGATATCTTGCAGGTAATGTAATCCTTGTGGCAGAACAGTATCTTTCTGTGTCTATATGCAGATTAAATCCTGTTGGTGGTCAACTGTGCATTGATGTCTGATACGATTTTCAATCAGAAGATGAAACTTTACGGTTTTATGACCCTTTCATTTTTTTTTTTTCAATTAGTGATAGCTAATAATAATTTACATGGCATTCCATAGGCAGCTGGAGGCTGTCCTGCATCTTTAAGACCTGGTCGCTGGTTGGATTTGTACTGTGGCACAGGATCTGTCGGTATAGAAGCCATCAGCCGAGGATGTTCAGAAGTACTGTTGCTAACTTATCGCATATCTCCTCATAATATGGATTAATTGCTTATAAGTTTAGCTCTTGTCATCTCTGATGAGATTTGTAATTTGTTACTATTGCTGTCCTTGCTTTTATTCTATGCATTTGATTGAAGTCTATTCTTATTTATTTATCTATTGGCAGGTTCATTTTGTTGAGATGGACCACTGGGTTGTTTCCAATGTTCTACAACCAAACTTGGAGTCAGTTGGGTTTCTCGATGCTTCAGTTATACATACAGTTCGTGTTGAAACATTTCTAGAACGGGCAGAGCAATTTGTGGGCATGTTCTCTCTCTGTCTCTCTCTCATGCACACACGCACACATAGAGGCACACACTTAACTATAGAGGGAATAATATAAAAAATCATCAATCCTTCTTATGAATAGTCCATGCATGATGAATCTTATCTCATTTTCAAATTCCATGAGGAATGCCAATTTAAATAATGGTTGATGGCAAATGTGATGACCTGCTTGGATCAATAGAAATATTATCATTTTAAGGATGCAAATAATAATTTAACATGAAGAGGAAAAAATTTCATGGTTGCAGTGTCATTATAACATAGGAAACGACCACCTTATTTTGTTTAAGTTTGTCACATCATGCTGTACTATAGTCAATTTGTTAGCAACAAATCCTTTTGGAAGAAATAATTTTTGCCTTTTAAGCCTAGGACTTCTCTCTAAGTAAATTCATCATAACAATGGTGGGACAACAAGGTATATCCAGAATGGTGACAAATTGGGCCACTTTTCTTTCTCATTAGTCATTTCATAAAGAACCTTGCTCAGAATGTTAGCAGTCTTGAAAAAAGGTAGCTTGGTGGCCACTGGCGATGGCAAGGAATTGTTTCTTTGGAATAGGTATTAATATCTTAATTCTGATGTTAATCTGGTGGGTATCATGCTTTGATGTGCGTGCTGATTGCATGTTCTGGTGACTTTGAAATCTAGACTCACTTGTGTGGATTACATGCATTTTTTTATGTTAACTGGTTTTAATATTCTAACTCTTTATGCTTTTATGGGTGGCCAAACTTGAATAAGTAATTGGCTTTTTAGGCATCTAGTTAATTTGGACATTAGAATTAGGATTTTTAAACCAATTAGGCCTGAACAGAGGAGAGATTGTTTAGTGCACCTAGTGGACTGAAAAAAATGCACCTTATTCTCACAAACATGAAACATGTTGGATCTACATGCCTGTGAGAGGATGAATCATAAATAGGTACACATGCTTTTCTTTTCAGAATGCACTCATGTTCCATTTTATCAATGGTCTTTATAAACTTAACTCTTTGGGCTGTTTTTCATGGTCTTAAGTCGGCATTAGATATTTCTTATTGGCACATTTTGTTGGTGAGTGATAACAAGTGTGCCGTGGGTACAGTGCTGGCGAATATTGATCATGTGGGTAATCGTTTATCTCTTATCCAGGCTATCCATTGTCTTATGGAGGGAAGAGGTGTGATTTTGCTTTGCCAGGTTCATAGAGAAGCCAATTTCTCTACAGACTTTCTTACCCAACTTGCTTCAGATTTTCTAGTTGGTTTTCATGCTCTTGACAATCCTCTCGATGGTGTTAGGAGCTGGTTCTTGCATGATATTTTTGGGATTATGAGCTTCTGTTAGTTTTTTATTTTGTGGGTTTAACCCACCTTTTCAGGGAAAAAAAAGGAAAAAGAAGAAGAAAACCTCTAATACTTTACTGATATTCCATTAATCGGAAGTCTAAGGAACCATGTGGCATAATTATGAGCAGAGAACCAATGAACAATACCTTGTCATATTAGGATTAGTGTTTACTCATCCTAAACATGGAATTCATAATCAGCTTAACTAACCTCATGAATAAAAAAAAACTCCTAGTTATAGTGCACTGTAGAAATGAGGAAAAGAAGAAAAAGGTAAACCAAAGCCCAAATGAGTTCTTGAACGCTTTGCTTTTAATCAAAATGCGAGGCATTAGGCTAATGGTTGTTGACTCAGCTTACGTGAAATATTCCTTATTTAAGAGGAGTAGATGCGCTATTGTTGTTACATATATTCAAGTTCCTAATTTTTTTGTAGCATAAAAAATGTGCCCGCACTAGCACCCTAATACATGTCTTGCATGCAAATAACAAGCACGGTTATCAAACTTGAACAGCTTTGGCCTTTGTTTGTGCTGCTGAAAACTAGCAACTATCAGTTAATCTAGAGTATAATAATTCATGACCTCAATATACGATCTTGATGAGTAAGAAGTTTGTGGATTGCAGGAAGGGATAAAACATTTGATTTCATTAGTGTCACACCTCCATATATGGAAGTTAATTATGGGATACTGATGGATCAGATTTCAAAATCAGCCATAGTTGGACAAGATACATTTATTGTAAGTAATAGTCACATAGTTCCTGTTTGCGTGTTTTACATGTATTTATATGCTTAAGTTTGACATTAGTTTTCCAGTCTTCCAAATTTATTACCTTTATTGCTCTAGGTGGTGGAGTATCCTCTAAGAACTGACATGCTGGATACATGTGGATGCCTTATAAAGGTTTGTCTGACAACTGTATCTCTTCATGCCTTAAACTTCATAGCAAGGTTTTTACTAGTCTTAAACACCTAATTGCTGGTATATCCTTAATTTTTTCTTATTTGTTGATGCTGTTGTTAAGGATCAAACATAATTTCCCACCCATCTAAATGCTTTAGTAGCTATATTAAGCATCTTACTGTAAAAACATTGGGATGAATAGATATGAAATTCTGGTTAGGTGGCAGCTGGTAAGTTGAGCCATGTTTGATATATTTATGTTAAATTGCAATCTACATGCATCATCTCATTTCTAAATATTTGGATCACCAGTAGATTTTAATTGCCAAGGTGGTCAAAGTCATCCATTATTTGTCAATTTTATTAGAAATGTGATATTCCATATACAAAAAATTTGCTTCTTTATGTAATTGCCTGACACTATATTGACATTTCTTATGGTTTTGTGAATTATCATCATGATGAAAGAGCAGATAACAGATCGAAGATTTGGTCGGACACACTTAGCAATTTATGGACCTGAGTGGGCCCAAAAGAAAAGAGTCAGAAAAGCCATTTTGAACAGTAGCAGAAGTTTAACCAAAAGTCTGCTATCTGACAATGCTTAAAATGTTTTTTTTTTTGTTTCACATCTACTACCAATAGATGTTGCAGTATTCACTCTTCTTGTCAACATCAGACCATATTAAACCAGCTCTACTGAATCCCTAGGTAATTTCCTGTTATGTGGTATAATGTTGACTTCTTTTGTTGTTATTGTTGGGTCTTCTAAAATTGCAATATTTTTTTCTTTTTCAGGTTCTTCTTTAATTTAGTATTTCCTTGGCTGCTTAATTTTGTTTATGATATTGAGACAAAGTCCTGGTGTATCAAGATTATGTTTCATAATTGTAAGGATCTTCACTGATTTGTATTTATAGTGGATGCTTTTTGCTTATATTCTAGCATTGCCTGTTATTGAAGTCAAATATAGCTATTAATATTCATTGTCTGTCTGCCTCTCTTGCTAATCACTGGTTTCATTTTGAGTTTATTTTTCAAAGTAGTAAATGTTTTGTCGGCATATGAATAAGCTAAAGAGAATGCTCCATTGCAATTATTTTTTTTTAAAATATAATGATAGAGATATAGTAACAAATGCACAGTTGAACCCTAGATAACAATAAAGAAACTGAATTGGAGTATGGAGAATATTTTACCCCGGTGATTGGCCGTATCTTTGATTTTTCTTTTTTATTTGCTTTGATTATCGTTATTTAATAAAGGATGTTTTTTCTGTTACACACTCTTCTATTCGCCTTTCATGTTGCTAGGGTACCTGGTTTAGTCCTAAATTAATGAAATAAAATATATCTTTTTTGTCATAATGTACAAGAATCAAGTGTAGCATGTCCCTATTGTGTTCCATATTGAGTTTACAGGATAAGGCCTTTCACTTTTCTATTCTTCTAGAAGACAAATATGGTTGCTAATGAACAGGAAGGCAAACGATCACCTATGCAATTGACATCAAGATATTTGGTTAAAGCTCGAAATGCTTAGTTAGATGGTAAAGTAAATTTTGATTAGGTTCAATAGAGATTTACTTCGACATCTGTGGGATATATCTCTTTTTTTGCTTGCATTTCCTATCAATTTGATAAGGTGGAGGATGCCTCTACCTTGTATGATGTGGCTTTTGAGGGGAGAGGAATAGTTGATCATTTGACAGGATGGGACTTGCTCCAAGATGAAACTGACAATTATGAGGAGACTTGTGGTTTTCTAGCTCTTTCTCTTTCTTCTGGCACTTTTGTCTTTTCTAGTTTGTTGATTTAACCCGTCTATGGTTTATTTTTATCCTTTCTGTTACTGGTCTTTTGTTTTGCTTCCCCTGTTTTATTTTCAGCATTCTTTTTGTTTGTGCCCTATGATGCTGGTTAGTTTAGGTGTTATTTGTTACTTATCAACAAAGGATAATTGAGGAAATCATGTCTTTTCATTTTTCATCAAGCAAATAGATTTATGGATGATCTGTTCACTGCCTCAAATGTAAGTCTATTTGTGTTATTTTTGGCTGTATTAAAACTCATTCTTTTAAGTTTATTTATGGTAAGCATTGATTCTTTGTTATCCCGAAACTTTGAATTGGGTGTAGAAATATGGCAAAATATCCCTAAAAATACTTATTTACAAATGTTGTTGATATGTTTTTTATTATTTGCTTATGTGATGCAGCTGCATTGCCTTACTATTAGGGGACACGCTTTAGCCTTTTTGTTATTAACTTTGATGTTGATGGTTGCTCTCTTTTCCAGCGTCCCTTCATATACTCCTTTGCGATCTTAAGAACTGTTTAATCACTGTGTAAGTTGTAATTACATGATTATGTATTGAATGAAAGGCTTGCAACCTTTACTAGACCTTACATTCTCCACAATCCACATGATTGAGAGTTGCCCCACTAGAATCATTGAACTACAATCCTTTAAATGCAATGAATTAAAGATCATGTATTTTCACAATTAAAAAAATGCATCTATAGTTTGAAAACGATATTGTTTGATGCTGTCCCTCTAGATACCATGACAGGGAAACTTTTTGGAAATCAGATTCTCAAAAGTTGATAAGACATACTTGAAGGAAAGGGAAAAAAGAAATGTTGATTTCATTACATGGAATTTTATCCTTCAAATTTCAATTCAATGATTTCTGCATTGGAGACCTTGTCTAGGTATATTATTTTAACATTTTGGAACAGGTGGATAGCAATTTATTGGAGTGGACATATCAAAGCAGGATTCCATCACTCTGCACATTTTTGCTATCCTTGAAAGTAGATGCTCCTTTACCTCATATATCAAGTTTCTTGTAGTTTACTAATTGCCTGGATAATTACAAGTTATAGTTATTATTACAGCTGAAATTACAAGTTATAGCTCTGATTTCAAAGACAAAAACCATGTGCCTTCTCCCAATTATGGTAGTCAAATGGTCCTGAAGAACGTGAGAGTTGTCAACTATCAAATAACTACTTGTTAGCTCTTTTTGACGGTTATCTTCACCTTTAGTGTTCTGCTGCATGTTGATAGTTTGATTGATAAGCTTAGATCACTCATATGATTATCTTTAGTCCATGAAAGGCTTTCAGGTTTTTCTAGATTCATTGTGTAAGAATGAAACTTGCTCTGTGATAAGGTCGTCTTTTTATAAAGAGCATATGGAGCTTTTGTGAATGGTCTATTCTATTTTAGTTGTGGTTTGCTGCTAACTAGAGAACTGAAAGTACTGCATCCAGCTTTGAATTTCCATAAACAAGATAAGTTTAAAGTTGCTTAGCTGCTATTTAAATGTCGAAACCTGTGTTTCCTTTTTCCTATCTCTTAGGTGAATTTGTTGATTAGAAGTAAGCACCATTTTTAATGCTTTATAGTTAAATCAAAATGAAGGGTTGGATGAAAATGCTTTATGGTAAGAATATCAAGGATTTGGCAAAAGCAATAATTTATTATCTGGATTTTATTTTGAGTCTGTTGCTTTTTAGAGGGAAAAAAAGAAAGACTCTTACATGTTGCTTTCTTGAAAACATTTCTCTTTTCCTCTAAACACACAATGATACGCATGTTTAAGAATCTTTTGGCAAGATACTTTTTCTGCAATTGTTAGTTTTCTGGTTCACTTTATTAGATGTTATTGTGATATTCCATCATGAGAGAGAGAGAGGTCTGCTAACCATTTGTCAAATAATTAAGATCGTCCCATTGATTGGAAGACTATGAGGTACTTCTTCATCCTCGTTGTTCTGGAGGGGCACAACAAACTATGTCTTTTATGAGCTAAGAAACATAAGAGATAGGAGAGAGTGACGCCCCCTTAGGTCCCTGCATGAAGAATTGTACAAAACAACACAAAGAGGGTGAGCTTTGCCTGGGCCCATTCAACAAATAAAGAAACAGTATAACATAAGTATTTTATTGGTGTTCCTATCTCTCTTTATCTTTCACACACACACACACACACACACAGAGTTTGCTTTTAGTCCTCACTTTTAAATAATCTGCTCATCTCTTACCCGCCAAGTTAAGACCCACTAGAATACTTGCCTTGCCTTGAGTTGCTTTGCTTTCCCTTCCTTTTTTTTCCAGCTTTTACCTCTTAAGAGCCTCATTTTCCTTTCAAAACCAACATGATATTCTTGGTGTCTTCATTATTATGCATTCTGAATGGCGAGCAGTTCTTCTCTGTTGAAAAGTAGTGGTGCAAAGAGGGGGATAAAGACATGGGGAGAGGCGACAGGGTATCAAGGGCTCTACTTGGAGCAGTTGTATTTGTGGGGGTTGTTTGGGTCTTATGTGTTGGAATTTCAGCACACCATGCAACAGGAATGACAAGAACTACAATTCCATCAACTAGAAAATTTGAGCATTGGAAATTGATTGGAAGAGGAAAGCATCATATTTATCAGGACTCAGATCTCAATTTTGTGATCAAAAGAAGAGTGCCCAATGGACCTGATCCCATTCATAACAGGTATATATCTTCACTTGATATGACTGTTCTGTACAGTACCTTGTTATATTTATGATTGAAGCCAATTTGAACGAGTTTGAACTTTAAACCATAAGATGTACATAAAATGTATATTGCTGACAATCAACTAACCACAATTGCATTTCATACTAGTATCTTAAGGTCAATCTCAGTTTTTTTTTTCATGGTTATAAATTGTATTGCTCTATGGTCTGAAGAAAATAGATTCTTTATCCCCCTATTTTTTCAAATTCTATTTTACAGACGGTTAATAAATATAATTTTGATATTGTCAATATGCATGATTTCTGATTATGTAAAGAAAGGACCATGATTCATGAACTCGTACTTTAAATGCATGGAAGCTGATGATATTGTTGCTCTTTAATAAAAGCTTCTTTAAATATCAATCTTTCTCTTATTTTTATGAGGAACATATAAAGAGGACCTTGGGGGGGAGAACTCAACCACTTTATATTATGGAGGAAGCGTGTTCAGCGCCTTTCTTCCCTATATAAGTTTTAAAAAGGAAGTTTGCAACCTTTTGCCTCTAATAGAACTCATATCTTCCATTTTTTTTTCTTTTTTTTTTTTGGAAGAATCCCTTTATTTTTTTTTTCAACAAGAAATAAAATGCCCTTCACACTGTACCGAGTGAAAATTTTTATTTTAATAAGGCAGAGGTCAGTTTGCAATATAAAAATAGGTCTATAACTGTAACAAACAATTAATTATTAATTTATACTGTAACTTGAAAGCTTTTAGAAGTACAGGTTAAAACTCTGGCGCAGAATGCTGCATTTTGTGCTTTATATCATAGAATTATAGTTCAACATGCATTCTCCTGTCCTTAGTATATCATACAATTTATTGCTATCTTTGTTTTGCTCTCTCCCTCTTATATTTCTGACTTATTCAGGAGAGCATCCCAGGCTAGGCAACCACCTGGTCAAATCTGAATCGCTGAACTTTTTGGAAGACAATATATCAGATATCTGTTGAATATAGATACCATATCAACCAGGTGTTAATTCTTAGCAGAAATGTGTTCTGCTAAAAAGTTATGATATGGCTAGAGGCTGAATGGGTCTTGAGTGCTCAAATATTCTATTATTAGATTTCTTTCCTGGAATTTGTTACGTTGTTGTTTTGGAGTTTGAGTGATTACTTTTGTTTAAATTTTGGATTCCATCCCTTAAATTATCAACCATGTAGATCTCATAATGCCCTGCTCGTGCTCGATAACTGAATCAGATTGCAAGGGATTCATTGATTTTGCAAGGATCATAGACAACTCAAAATTGAAGCGCACACACTCAGGTACAAAAACTTTGTGAAAGATGGCAACTTTTGAAGAGTATATGCGTATGCCTTTGTTTTTTCTTTTATTTTTGGTAAAAGATAGAGAGGATGATCATCATGGATAGGGTTCTACTTTTTGAGTAGAAATTGGGAACAGAGTCCAAGAAAGTTTCTAGTCTCCGTACGTGATTAATAGAGCTTGTATCGTTATACTATGCAACTATGTCTTTTTTCCTTTGATTGGTTTTCTTCTTTCATGTTGCTTTGTGTTCCCCACCAAAAGTGTTATTGCCTGTTAGTTAAATTTGTTCTTTGATCTCAACATTTTCTCCTCTAGTGGTGCTATAGTAATGCAAAATTTTGTGAACAATAATTGATGGGAATCATCCATGCTTGATCCTTTCAACTATAATATTCTTGAATTTATGGAATTTTATTGTCTAAATTTAATTTATCAAAGAAATTCATTAATCAAATAAATTATAATGTCATGTATTTCATGACTCGAATTTATATCTATAACCATTTTTGTAATGGTTATGGCAAAAAATAATGTGGGTTTAGTTTTCCTATTTACTTGTAAATTTGATGTCCTAATTTTTTTGAAGCATTTTTTACTTTAAAGATATTTTTTCATTAGAAAGTCCAATAGGTTGTACACTGCGATTCTATAAAAATATTAAATTCATGTTAATATTGGTAGATGGTGGCAAAGAGTTTCGAACAAAAACTTTCTCCAATTCTTTCAAATGAGAATATATAGCTCTTAATAAATACTTGGAAGATATTGTTATCTTTGTGGTAGTCCAAAGTGAATACAAAGCAAGGAACTTATCCCTATTCACTGCTTTTCCTTTTTACCCTTTTTTCTTTCACTTTTTTTTTTTTACCTCTTTTTGTGGTGTGATTTTGAATGGTTTGAGATGCAAAGACTTGGTCCAAAGTGAAGTGAGATTCAAAATGAGAGCTTTTTTTGAAGGACGGGAGACAGATTCCCATCTCGTGCAGTTCTTTTGGTTGAAAGTTATGCTCTAAAATGGCCGCATGTTTTAAGGCAAAATTTAATCTTTAGTTTACAACTCCAAAGCACATCAACTCAATTAACCTTTTTATTTCCTTTTTTTTTTTTTTTTGAACCCGTCAATCACTCTCCTTTGATGCATTTCTCTCACGGTATTTATCTTTTTCTTTTGTGTAGTTGTCCCATGGTTTGGTTTGAATTGGTTTAGGTTTGACTGAGTTAAGGGATGTTTATGTATGGGTTTTTCCCTTCTAAGGCAAAATTACTATCAATTTACTAGTACTTTTAAAATCATAGGATTAAACCATTGTTTTATCTCGGTTAAATTATGTAGTCATTTTGTTAAAAAAATATTTTTTTGGCTCAATAATACTAGTACAATAGGTTAAATCTTAGCGGGTAAGTAACGATTTTTTTCTTTGTTATTTCATCATAATCTAATGTTTTTCTAACAGAAAATCTAATAAAAAGACATATTAATAGAATATAATAAAATGTATTAGATTTCTTATAAATTTTAAACTTCAAGTAATACTAATACAATAAATCAAACCTCTGTGGATAAATACTCTTTTCGTCCAGAAAAAATAAACTCACTTTCTATTTTTGACCGTCCTAACTTTTCATTGTTGACAATATGAAATTATAAGTTACTTACCTTTAATTTGAATCTTGCATTAAAAAAAATCAAATGATTATTTTTAAGATAATAATGAATGAAGAGTATTTTAAAAAAAAACATCAAGCAAAAATTATTAATTTAACTAATTAACTAATTTTCTCAATATGAGCGAAAATAGAACTATACCTATTTTTTTCGATTAGATGGAGTAATAATTTTCTCATTTTCTAATTGCATCACCTTATGTGCAATCAATGAAAAATTACAATTTAAAATTTAACGATTAAGAACAGTCTCAACAACTTCTCTATTTTCTTTCTTATATTTAGGAGTTTTATATTATCTAACCGTCTTTTTTATTTATCTCATTTTCTAAAATTTACATTCTTTCTTTTCAAATTTAAAAGCAGTAAGGAACTTTTTAACAATATTTTGTTATTTCTCTTTTCTTTTTTTATTTCTCTTTCTTTCTTTTTCAACTCTTGTTTTAAATTTATTGACATTTATATAAGCATTAATTTGAATCTTGCATTAAAAAAATTAAATGATTATTTTTAAGATAATAATACATGAAAAATATTTTTTAAAAATATTAAGCAAAAATTATTAATTTAACTAATTTTCTCCATACGAGCGAAAATAAAACTATACTTATTTTTTCCTAATAGAAAGAGTAATAATTTTCTCATTTTCTAGTTGCATCCAACTATGTGCAATCAATGAAAAATTATAATTTAAAATTTAACAATTAAGAGCAGTCTCAACAACTTCAATATTTTCTTCCTTATATTTAGGAGTTTTATATTATCTAATAATCTCTCTTATTTATTTCATTCCCTAACATTTATATTTTCTCTTCAAATTTAAGAATAACAAGAAATTCCTTAGTAATATTTTGTTATTTCTTTTCCTCTTTTTTATTCTTTTCTTTCTTTCTTTTTCTTGTCTCTTACTCTCTCTATCTTCATTTTTTTATATAATTTTATTAATAAAAAATTTAAATAGAGAGTGAGATAAAGAGTATTGTCAAAGGACACTCAATTTTCAAGACAAAACTAAAATAGAGACTAAATTTTTTATAATATAATAGAAAATATTGTTGAGAATAGTCTAAAAGTTTAAAATTGATCAATCACTAATCAATTAATTACAAATAACAGTTAGATTAACTATTATTTTGTCTCTTACTCTCTCTTTTCATTTTTTTTAGATAATTTCAATAATAAAAAATTTAAATAGAGAGTGAGATAAAAAATATTGTTAGAATACACATAATTTTCAAGACAAACTAAAATAAAGAGTAAATTTTTTATAATATAATAAAGAGTATTGTTGGGAATGGCCTATAAAAGTTCAAATTTGATCAATCACTAAACAATTAATTACAAATAACAGTTAGATTAACTATTATTTTGTTTTTTGATTTTTACAAATTCCTAATATACGAAATTAATTTCCAATACTATAAAAAAGTCCATTTTTCATTGCGCGTCTCCCTGTCCGCGTAGATATAGAGAAAATTTCCTCTCCAATAATTGTACAAGACTAATATGTAATATAAGTTATGTTTCTTAATTTCTTATGAAGCATTTGACCTAATAATTTTTCATTCGATCTGAATCAGCCCAAAAATTCATTTCTAAATCTAATAAAATCTAACAAGCAAACCTTATATTGATCTGAATCCAAAACAATCATTCAAAAAAGCCAAGTTAGCACGAGAACTAATCAACCTAAAATACAAAATTGATCCAAAAATGATAATCCAAAGCTGATAAATCAGAAACAATTCAATTTTCAAGCCATCATTAGCCAATAAGGTGTTTTCATTTAAAAATTAAATTGGCAGAGAGGATGATAAAGGCCAGGTGGCAATAGGAGGAGTGAGGTGGAAGAGTTATTGTTAATGAGAAAAATTCTTAGGTAGACCGAATCTATCCCGTTATAACACAAAACAAATAGACAAAAGTTATTTAGTCAAGGTCAAGTGATTAAGAACAAATCATTGCTTGAGAAGCCAAAATCATAGAAAAATAGTTAACAAGAAATTGCAGCACAAATTTCAGGCAGGTGTCAAAGGAAGTTTGTCAAATGCAAAACAATGAAATTCAAGATTCAAGAACCTGAGCGAAATAAAGCTTTTTATTTTATATTACATCTCTACATGTATATGACAAATGAGGTGAAGGAAACAGAAATGGAGTTTCACACCATTTACATCCAAAGAAACGTTTCCGAACTTACCGGGAAAATAAGTCTAAATTCAACATGACAAATGTGTTTTGCCATTTTTGAGTTCTGGTCCAATAATAAAAGTAGTTTACTCGTTATCTTGCTTGCCAAAAATCAATGGAAATTCCTCATCTTGCTCTGAGAAACCAAGGTCATTGCCTCTGCCAGTGGCCTTCAGGGCTTGGTAAACTCGGAACATTGACCATCTGTCTTTAGGCCGAGAAACCACACAATTCAAAGCAATTCTCAAGAATTGCAAGATTTCTTCATCATGCCCTTTACCAGAAAGAGTTGTATCAATGGCATCCTTGATTCGATTTGAACTCGAGAGTTGATTCACCCAATCCACCAGATTACCCTTAAATCCTTCTTCACTAGTTGTGATGATATCAAGAGGTTTTTGCCCTGTCACAAGCTCAAGCAGCACCACCCCAAATCCATACACATCCCCTTTTAATGAAGCAACCATTGTGCTTGAATACTCTGGTGCTACATATCCGAATTCGCCTAATTCCCCGTTAACATAGCTGCTGTCATTAGAATCTGAGCAAGACATCAGCCTTGCCAATCCAAAATCCATGATCCTAGCATCAAAATCTTCATCGACAAGAATCACATTCGAGCATATGTTTTGGTGCAAGAATGGAGGTTGGCAACCATGGTGAAGCCAAGCTACGCCTCTAGCAGCACCAACACCTATTCGATATCTGGTCGGCCAATCCAGTAAGGTACCACCACTTCCATGTAGTAAAGAATACAGAGACCCATTAGACATATGCTTATAAACCAAAAGCTTCTCATCCTCCACAGCACAAAATCCCAAAAGAGGTGTCAAATTTGGATGTCTAAGCTGTCCCAATCGGTTCATCTCTGATCTGAACTGCTTCTCACCAAGCTTACAAGTATTAAGGCGTTTGATTGCAAGTGCTGATCCATCTGGAAGAAGAGCCTTATAGGTAGTACCTGTCCGCGTCGAAATGATGATATTCTCAGAGCTAAAATTGTTAGTAGCTGCCATTAAATCAGCCAATTTAACCTTAACAATTGGTTTTTGAAAGAGTGATACCTGAGCTAGCTTATGAGCTCTCAACTTCTCTGCCCAACTAGTATCATCTCCTCTTCCAATTCCAAACCCTCTCTTTCTTCTCATAGAATATCTCAAATGATACCACCACCAAACCCCAAATCCCAACAACAAAGATGCAGCAGCACCAATAATCCCAGCAGCAATTATAATCGCAAGATTCTTCTTGCTCAACCCACCACACTTAGATTCTAAAGGCTTCCCACAAAGCCCATCATTCCCCTCAAAATCAGCAGAAGCAAAATTACTAAGGAATGAGGGAATTGTACCAGTAAGATCATTATTTGCCACAGAAAATTTCTTTAACCTAGCCAAGCTAGAGACTTGATAAGGTATAGGTCCAGAAAGACGATTGTTTGAGAGTACCAAATTATTTAAGTAAGTACAGTTTGCAAGATCAGGTGGTATAGACCCAGAAAGTTGATTATTAGACAGATCAAGAGTAACTAAATAAGGTAACCAAGTACATATCTGAGGAGGAATCGTACCAGAGAGATCATTAGATGAAAGATCCAAATTTTGAAGGTTCTTACAGTACTGTAAGGACTCAGGAACTTGTCCTGACAGCATCATATCGCGTAATTCAAGGTTGATAACCCTGTTTTCTTGATCATTCCAACAAGAAACACCAACAAAATTGCAGACGAACCCTGATGATGTATTAGCAAAGTTCCATGAACTCAGCTTCTGTTGTGGGTCACCAAGCGAATTCCTAACACCTTCAAGGCATTTCACATCATCTTCACCAATTGCAGACGAAACTAGGCAAGTAATTATTATAGCAGTTGCTAAGATGATTAAAGTTGCAATCTTTACCTCCCGAACTGAACCCTTCATGGTTAACCCAGATGAAATTACCGGAAATTCCTTATTTTACAAGTGATTGAAGAGCATGGTATGCAAAGAGAAAGAAAGGGAAGATGACATTTTTTCTTGACGGGTTAAAATAATCTAACTTTTGGGCGTTCAACGTTCAGAATTGTCTGAAAGGAGGAAAGACCAAGGATAGGAAGCATTGACTTCATGATATGTTTATATTTTTGTGAAAGAAAATTAGCGCAAACATGCTGTGAGATTTTTGGTTAATATTCTTAGTGATGTTTACATTTTTTTTTTTTTTCTGTAATTTTCATTTTTGAATAAGTATTTTTATGAATGATGATTTCAACTTCTTTGACCAAAGTTAGGCATTGTTTAGAAGTTTAATTAAGGGTTTTTTTGACCAAAAGATGCAATAGTCAGATCCACCATAAATGAGCAGGGCTCTAGTTGGACACTGCACTAATTAACGCCTTTTCCATTTCTTTCAGATAAATATTTTCTTAATTTTTTGTATTTACATTAATTGGATCGGATCATTTAATAAGAGAAATTTTCTAACTATTCTAAAAGGAAGATAAATAATAATAAAAAAATGTCTTGTTTTTGTTAAAAAAGAAAATAACAATAATTTCTTCCTGTCCTTCACATGTATTTTTTGTATAAAATTTTGATAGAAATTCCAATTTACACTCTTTGGAATTTTAAGATACTTACATGCTTAATATATTCTCAATTCTTTATGAATTGAAGAATAATCAAGTTAATTTCATCAATTGTAAATGAATTTTATTTTTATTGTACTAAAATTATAAAAAAATTCTTGAATTTTGTTTTCATTATTAAAATTATTTTCATTTCATTTTTAGATTTGGATAACTAGAAATATAACATGACAATTGACGTATCGTTAGAAATTTGATATTACAGTTGATATGTTAGTATAAACTGATCGAAAATAATTTTAATAAAATAAAAATATAATTTAATAATTTTTTCAAAAAAAATTTATAATTTTATTACTAATAATTATAGAATAACCTTTTTGTGGATAGCCCACAAGGATTATGGGATTTTTTATGAGCAAAAATTACTAAATAGCCGCTAAGTTATGGTGGTTGAGAATGGATGGTATAGGTATTATCTAGCGAGACCCACTGGCATTCTCGTCTGATCAATATGATTATGCTATTTCAACTACTCAAATATGACTTCGAAATTTTTAGATGGAACCGATCTTTCATTTTATTTATATATCAATCTAATTATATAATAATATATATTTAATTATTTTATTTTTATTAATTGATGTAAAAAAATAATAATTAAATATATATTATTATATAATTAAATTAATTTAATAGATTTAATTTATCTAAAAATTTCTCTTATTTAATTGGTCCAAAAGCTCAATCATATGATGTTAATTTCCCATCTATTTCTTCTGTGATTTTGAATCAAATGGTTGGATTTGTGTTTTGATATTTTTGCTTCAATCATGGAGAGAAGATTATAGATTTTCTTTTCCGTAACTCTCTAAATTATGGATGAAATTTTTATTTTATCTTTTCTTCCAACAGAACCCTCTGACTGTGTTTGTGATGATTGCATCTTGAATCAGACCAAAATATTATTTACTAAAAGTTGTCATCATTAATGTGATGTATTAAAAAAAAAAAAAGTTTAACCAAATAACAATGATTATTTCGATCTGCTGTTAAAAATTTTAAAAGTAAATTTTAAATTTTTTTATTTTGTATAAATTATTTTTTAAAATTTATTCTTAAAAAAATATTTATTTAAACAGTTTTTAAAATTTAAAAAAAATTAAAAATATAAAATTTTTTTTTCAAAAAATATTTTATTTTCAAATGCAATGCCATTGATGTTGTCAATTTTTATTTCCAGAAAAAAGGCTTATATAATTTTATGTGCATAAGAATTTAAACGACTTTCCACTTATTATGTTGTCAATTTTTTTTTAGACTACCAAGTAATTTGGATTCACATTGGGCTATTTTTATTAAAAAGGTAAAATATTCTTTTTTAAATTTTCAAGGCACTTTATATTTAGAGTTCAAATTTTAAGAATGACAATTCAACATGAACTTATAGGTTCCCACTCATACCAATTCAAATGAAATGAGTTTTTTTACTTTTAATCGGAATTAGAGTGAATTATAAAAAAATCTGAAATGATATTTAGCAAAAATAGGACATGAGCAGTATGTATGTGTGTATATATATATATATATTTGTTAAATGTTACAAATAGTGTTTATATTTTTTGAATAAATTATATATTTGATATATTTGAAAAGAAGTTGTTAAATTAATGCATATAATGATTATATAAATCATTTTAGACTCATAGTAAAATACTTGATTGCTGTAATTTTAGTATTACATATGATTTCAATCATATGAAAATAATGATACTTTTTATCTTTTTTAAGTATTTTAAGTTTAAGACTAACTAGACAATTAGCTTAAATTTTTTGATTTAGTGGGTCACTTTACTAGTTATTTATAGATTAATTAATATTGTCAACATTAAAAAATTAAAGTGTTAAATCTTTTATAATTTTTTTCTCTTATTTTGGATTTATTTTGATGTGAATAAATATAATTAAGTTATAGTGGAGATATCCGATCTCGTTTGGAGATATCAAACTCCGTTTTGCACGCAGATAAAAATTAATATTATTTTTCCGTATAAGTATGAGGTAGATATGAGAATATAAATTTATGAACGGAGAAAGTGAAATCCAATCTCGATCTGTCATGTTAAATCTCGGAGAAGGGATCTTACCAAATCTTTAAAAAGTGTTATTGTATTGCAAAGATGAAAAATTTTTAAATAGATAGAATCTACCATGTCATTCGTACTTCAATCCAATCATAAAATTACATGTATTGAATAGTTTTATTTTTATTGGTTGATGTGAAAATAAAAATTAAAAAAATTAAATGCATATTATTATGTAATTGGATTGGTATATGAATGACATAGTAGATACAATTTATCTAACAATTTTTTCTCTTTGCACACATTAACTAATAAAAATAAAATAGTTAAATGTATATTATTGTGTGATTAGATTGGTTTAGTAGACCCGTCAACCTAAAAATTTATTTGCAAAGAGAATGAAAAAGATAAAGAGAGTTATTTAGGTGGTTGATAGGGGATTGGTGTGGTCAACAACCTTTGAGCTTAAGGAAGGTAATAATGGAAGTTAATGAAGCTTTTGACCAGTCTTTTAACTAATCACCTACTAAATTTTATTAAGGAATTGGTAGCATTATCTACAGGAGAGATAGCGGTCTTTACTGCAATGGAACACCTGCCAAAGAATAACCTAAGACCCAGCTGCTGTTACGTCAAAAATTTTCCTTAGTGCTTTCTTACTTTTGAGGATCACTTGACCTAACATTATGCGTACCTCTTCTTAATTTTTATGTAGCGGTGGAGACCTATGATCCTCATGATTTACCAGATTTTGCATGGATTTTGTCAATCTTTGCAATAGAATCTGTTTGGTATTGAAATTGGAAAAAAAATATTTATTTGAAAAAAATAGTTAATTAAATTAAAAAAATTTAAAATCTGTTTTTTAAATATCTGACAACAATTCCAAATATTTTCATAGTGCGTCCAGCCCTATGGTCGCCATGATTTTGCTTGGTCTTGCCATTCCCATCTCCATCTCACCCTCTGCTTATTCCTTCATATAGAAAACTATAGATGCAAGTCACTTTTTTTTATAGTGCCTTTTTTTTTTTTCTAAATGTTATTGGAAACTCTTTCGTTCTTTAGTTCTGATTGGTGAAATTACGTTGTGGTGTCAGCGTCAATACCGATGTGATATTCTGGTCTGTAACTGGTGGGCTTCCGTTCTCAAGCTAAAAGAAAAAATGTTAACTTAATTTTTCAAATTCAAGTAGGGAAGACAGATGAATTAGAGATTCCTTTGTGTTGTGAACAACTTATGCACAGTGCATGAAGAAAACAGCCATGAAAATATTTACTATGCACAGATAATTCTTTCAATAAACCCTATCAAATACTACTTATGAAATTTGAATTGTCCAACCGCAGTTTGTATTGAAAAAAAAAAAACAAAACGATTCCATAAACTTGAGTTTGAGAATGTCAGACCGCAAGTCTGCAATTAAGCATTCAGTCCAACTCAAGATTCCAATCAATTCAAAAATTTATATCTCAGACAATGAATTTCTATTATAAACTACAAAATATCGCAAAGAGAATTTTACACAGCAGAAGGTTGCTGCTTTTGCACAAAAAGGATTAAATACATAGCAAAGCAGCACGCCTGCTTCCGCCAGTTCTAGATAGATCTCCATGTTAATAATCAGAGTTATGTTTAAGAACTTGATATGAAAAGCATGTTACCTTCAGGAATAGCAAAAACTACCGAGGACACGTGCAAGCAGCACAAACATAGAAATTAAGCTTAATCAGTCTCATCTTCTCCTCTTACCGCCTTTTCCTAGTTGTCCAGATTTGAAAGCACTTTCCTGTTCTTGGAGGAATGCTCTTGCCTTCCCATACTTCTCTGCCCTTTCCTCTTCCACTAGTGCTTTCTCTTTTTCTTTCACGTCAAACAAGAAGTAATTGTCCTTGCGTAGTTCACGAGCTGCCCCTTTAGCTTCTCTTTTGAGAAGTTTCTTTAACTTTCTTCTTTCAGCTCGATCACGATCTGGATCATAATCTCTACCCTTAACAAAGCTGCAGAACAATAACAGGATCGAATGTTAACTAACTCCAGCAATTTTTCAGTAGCATAAAGCAACAAATAAATAATGTAAGGCAAACAGTTCTTTACTTCTCCTCAAATTTAGGATTAAGTAGCTTGATAGGCACTGGCTTCTGCTTCCGCATTTGAAGTGACCGCCGCAGCAGATAATGCTCATCAACCTTCTTCCTAATTAATTGAGCAACAGTTTCAAATTTATCTTTTAATGCTGCTGGCACATTTTCCTGTTTTGCCACTTCAATTATTAACATTGAAACTGGCAAGAATATTTCAGGAAACGAACTCAGCCCTTCATAAATCTCAACATATCCTCTAAGAGTTTCTATTACAGTAACCAGCACACCAGCCCTGTGAATAGAAATTTATTTATGAATTAGTAAAGAATGCAAGACATGGATATGGTACCAAAAATTATTCCAATTACTTAAGAGTACCAAAACAGATAACACATAAATAGAAACATATATCTCAATAATTTTAACTCAGCATCTTGATGAGAGAGTACTTAATAGCCAAAACCCTAGGAAAATTTTCAGGGCGAATTCTAATTTATGGATCGCAGTTCATTTTGAAATATCCAATTAACCAAATAGAGGTGATTTTAGAGGCTCAGCAGGGAAAAGAACTCATAAATTATGCAGTAGGTGGAAACCAAATATAGAATACAGAAACAGACAAGAACATATAAGAGCTAAATCATATGTTTTCACCAGCTCATCAGTAAGAAATATCAGAGCTTCAAGATTTGATGGAATGAGCTGTGCTGTAGCATCTTAAGTCTCATTGCCTGAGATTTATATATTCACCAGGCCTTTCTTGTAGATAACCAGTTGCTCCCATTCTGAGTACAAGTCCTAGTTAGTAAGCAAGGTCCCTCTCAGTTATATCTCAATTATAGAATTACTTTAAAAGACTCCAAGCAGTAGTTCCTCTTTAGGAATTGAAATACAGTTTTAACCTTACGTACGACACTGGTGAGTTATAGGATATAATGTTTATGCAATTGCAGGGCTAATACTAATACCCTTTATTTTTCTGTCTCCTGTTCTTTTTTCTGCAAGCAACTTCATGCAAATTCAGATTTATTTTCACTGCATCGAATTCAATGAATTTTCCATTCAACATCTTAATACAACACCACAGCATCAAGTTTCTCAAATAGGGAAAAGGTGCAAACAGGCCCCTAAGGTGTGGACAAAAAACATTTCAGCCCTTTATGGTTAAGCTTGGCACAATTGCACTCTTGAACTTTAAGGTTATTTTGCACCTCCAAGATTAAAATTCTGGTTCAAGTAGCCCTTATTAGCCCTAGATTTTGGGCTTTTTTGCACTCACATTTCAATGTAAAGTATCATTGCTGTAGCATTAAATATTATCAGAGAGACAAAAATATTTGCTAACCTGAATTCGTCAGAGCTGAAAAAAGGAGAGTCCTCAGGCATGTCCATAATCATAAAGAAATTCAAAGGGCTAATCTCATTTACACAACAATGCATACAAAGCAAGGGCCCAAGCCTCTTAAATTCCCCAAGATGATTAAACTGTCAGAGAAAGAATAATTAGAAGTCATTTGTTCAAGCAACTGTAAGTGTTGATGCCTTTACTATATACATAATTGAAATGTGAGTGCAGCTGAAAATTACTACAGGAATGATGTCAGAAAAAGAATAATTAGAAGTCATTTGTTCATGGAACTAAGGGTTGCTGCCTTCACTATACACAGAATTGAAATGTGAGTGCAGCTGAATATTACCAGGAACGAGAAACTGGAAAGGAAATAGATTTCTTCCATCCAAGATATAATTCCAAGTTGCATTTTTGAGATAATTAAATATAAGTAATTGTTAAAGTTCAACACACACACACAAACTTAAAAATAAATGCCAGGTCCATACAAATTCAAATTTTCAAAATATTACCAACAAGTTGGATTATTAGCAAGCAAAACGGATAAATAGAATTCAATTTTAGGATTTGCATGCTATTTCCATTTATAGAATGAACCAAACATGAGATGATTCATGATCATATGAATTATTACAGTGTAACTTCTTACTTGTATCTGGGTGGTGATAAGAAGCCAAGTAATTGTTGGATTTAAAAAAACAAAAAACAACTGAGGAAACCACAACTAAATGAAATCCTTGCCATAATACATAACAATCATGATGTCATATACCTGAGATTCCAGATAAGGTGCTGACTTTCTTTCAATAGCTGCCATTAGCAGAGATTGGAGAAACAGTATTGCTTCAGGGCAGAACTTCTTGGATTGTTTAGTGACCTGCAACACGATGGACCACATGAAGTGGTCGGGTAAGAAAGCCAGGCAAGGGTTACATATAATTTTAGAAAAGCCAAAGTCAGCAAAGCTACAGTGCAAATTGTAATTGACAGAGATGGAATTTCAAGAATTACAAATCGCTCTATGCTTGAAATCAACAGGTTCTAAATGAAAAAGAAAAAGGACATAAATTCAGGATGAGAATATAAAAGTCCAGAATGAAGTTTAGGCAACTGAAGGTTTGCCTGAAATACACTTGAATACATCCCACCATCAACTCTACGATGAATCCTTAGCATAAAGGACAAGTGATCAAGCAAAAGATAGAGCAACACAAATTTAAGCACACTGCACTAGACTTGTCACCAAATTTGGGACAAAAAGGATGGATCGGAGTATACATACAGAAAGCACCATGGAACTTAAGTAAGAACCAACTGCAATATCACGACCCGACAAGATGGGGCAACGCATCAGATATTCACACATCAATAATATTGCCGGCGTCATGACAACATGACGGAAGTCAGAGCATGGAAAAATCATGGACCACAACCTCAAGAGTGACAGTGTTTTCATGGAAGGCCAGCAACTAGTCTCTGCAGGGGGGGAAAAGACTATTTAGTTAGACAGCTGCAGAAGAATAAGAAATGAAAAACCCAACACTTTTATAAATAACCTGAATTCTTAATAGATTCACAAAATTGCGCTCGCATTCGCAAGATCCGTTGACGAGCACATATTGCTGAAAAGTATGGAAGCTCCATGCTCATCTCTATCAGTGGCTTGACCAGCAAGTTCAACAACTCAAAATTCAAGGGCTTTTTACTTGCTGAAACAGCAAAATACTGCAATAATAGGCCATAAAATACCTGGGGAACAGAATATTATCATTTAATCAACCGAAGCAGTGATATAGTGAATATTTTCAGTCAAAAAACCATCATATTCATTCTCAGGGTCATCCACTTCATGCATGATAACCAAGACTCAAAATAAAGCATTAATAATTTATCCACTCTTGACAATTTGCAATCACAGAAGAAGAAAAAAAATAAAAAAGCACATGTTATCTTAATAAGCATATCTCGTCCATTGCTTTCTCATGTAAGAAATAAAGCCATAATTAGAATCTGTATTCAAGACAAGTACCCATAATCAGCATAACAAAATAAGATCACTAGCAATTTTGAATATATAGCTTCTTGCCATTGGCACTTCAGAATATAACTTCTCGTTGCAATAAGTCAATAATTCCTGTTTTTCTGATAGCTAATTAGATTTAAGAATGTCTAGCAAAATTGATGAGTTTCAGTGCTACCATACAAACTTGAGAAATCCTTTTAAAAAAAGATAAAAAAGAAAAAGGAAAAGTAGTGTTTCAAACAGCTGCATATATGTTCATGTACAGATAACATGAGTAGAAGGAAAAGTTACATACTTGCATTTTCTTCCGATTGCCAGCAGCAAGTTTTATTGAGTTGGTTTTCCGAATTCGACTAATTACTATAATAACATTGGCATTAGAACAATTATCCAACAATGCAGACAGTACTTCAAAGCTCTTTGGGGCTTCAATTAAAAAGGGAATATCTGGTTCAGTTAAGTGCTGCTTGATTTTCTTTGCATCAAAAGATCCTGTATCTCCTTTCCTACTCTCAATGTTGTCATTTTCCTTTGATTTTTTGCGGTCCCTTGGCTCTACTTCATTTTCATCATCAAGATTGTCATACTCTTCCAAATCTGTCCCAATATTATCATCATCACTCTGTTCCCAATCCTTTAAAGATTTAGTCTTATCGTGATCATCATCATCTTCACCAATATCAACTTCATCAGATCCTTCATTATCACTGTCATCTTCAGCACTTTCTGTATCCTCAGAAGAACTATCACTTCCATTCTTAGAGTCATCCACATCCCTTCTTTCAAGAATCTCATCAACCCAACCCTTTGTAGCCTTGGGCTCTTCATGAAGAGAAAAAGAATCACCTAGATCATCCCCAGATACTGACCTTAGCTTTTTTGATGGCTTCTCAACATCATCATTCTCTTCATCACTAGAATCATGTGCACTCATCCGTTTCAGACGCTCTTCCTGGAACAGTGGATTTCCATTACATTAGTAAGCAATGTTTATATCACAGTCCAGAGTTAATAAGATTGAATCATGGGAAGAAAATTTGGTGAGCCATACGAGTTAGCAATCCAAAGTTAATAAGATACAATCATGGGCAAAATTATTATAATTATCTATCCCTAAATATAAAAAATTTACAAGAAAAATTTGGTATGTGGTACGAGTAAGCAATACTTAAGTCTTCATTGCTACAAAAGCAAACAATTTATGCCGCATCATAACAGAAAAATACCTCCAATTGCTCTAGTCGTTCTCTCTCCTCCTGGGCAATCTCTTCTGGTGTCTTTGTCCTTTCTGAAGGGAAGGCACGAATATCCAGTGACATCGTTTTCACAAGTTTATCATAAGTATCAGGTTGGTCCTGTCAGAAACACCTAATAGGTAAGATTTTAATGTTATAACATATGCAAGTCAAGCATGAAGGGCAATCCATTGAGTTTGCTCTTCGGTTTATTTTTAAATGAACTTTGCCTGGGATAACAAAAGAATAAAACCTAGCCTATTAAACAAAACGAGCTTTAAAGCCTTTTGCATGTTAATACTTTTTATAATTTGAGAAGAATGAAGGATGGCACACTTAAGAAATAAATCGATTTAACAAAACAGAACCCATAACTTTCATAAAATAAGAGCAGGTTTCCTAGACAAAGTAGCAAAGCAAAACCTGAAAACTAATAAATTGAAACAAATTAACAGAACCCAGAAACCATAGAACTACACCTGCATATCAGCTTCTGGTTTTTGAGAAATTGATAAATCATCCTTCTTAACATGCTCATTAGAAATCTCCTTATTCACAAGCGCCTTTAAGGCATTCATCTTGCCTGGTTCAGTCAATGATAACAAGACCTGAGACTGAACTAGAGATGTGAAGCTTTTATCCAGTTCTTCCATCAAGTGCTCATTTTCTTCCTTTTCTTTAGCTTTTTGAGCCTGGTATTCAATGCCAAAAAATATAAAGGAAATTAGGACATAAACGACATCGCATTTGCAAAGTAGTTCCAATCGGAAAAGGGGTTCTCCACCTTGAAATACTTATTCTTCAAAATAACCTCCTCCATCACTTGCTTCTTTGTTTTGTGCTTCTGCAATGGAGAAGTCATTATTCAATTAAGGTCACTCAATCATATTTGGTGTTAAACCCAAAACTTCATTAAGAAAGAAGCTACATAGAACCTATGCAGAAATATATACAGCAATCTTGCAGAAATATCTCAATCAATTTTTCAGTGGAAAAATTTAGTATCAGAAATATAGATTATGCTCTTGTATTCCAAACTTGAGGATCAATAATCCAAAAACATAGTTAATAGGATAGGTCTCACCTTTTCCTCTCCTTCTGCCATACCTTGCTCTACTTGATATGGCATATCATGAGCATCAAGTTGCTTTAAGTTGCCTGCCAAAGGAAAGAAGGATGGTGATTGAAGTCATGAACAGAAACCCTAAAGAAATGAATGAATGAAACAAAAAAGGCATTGTCAATCATGGATAAAATTACAAACAGAATTCTGGATTTCAGAAATAAATAGAACCCAAAACATGTGTCACAATAACTAGACTTGTAATCAGAAAAACAATCAAAAAAAGGAATTCAGCAAACTGTCACATATTCAACAAAAAGTTAAAAGCAGAACTCCAAGCAGAAAACCCTGTGAAACTATGTTGTAATCTACAAGCAAGAAGAGCAAAATACATTTATGTACAAACACATACTTACATATAAACAGAATGCATTGGAACAATTGAAGAAATGGACTTCAATTTGTACAGTTAACTCACACCAAGACCTATTAAATTTAAAGATAATTAAAGGAAATGAAATGACATGTTCAGAGAGAGAAACCCAGACAATACAAGGAATTAAAATTTATTTTTCAAATTTAGAATAGCTCAAACAACTTTCTGTCATTTTCTGCTAATATCAGGAGAAAAAATCAAGGGAAAATTCTCAATCCATCAAGGATGCGGAAATAGCTGTGGGTGACACAACTTAAAGAAGTTAGACACAGCACAATAGACTAAAAAGAATATCAGCATACAAGAGGAAATGAATTAGCTGACTTGGAAGGTGATAACGCACACTCAGAACAAAAAATTGAAATATCAAGTGAAATAGAGCTCATCCACCTGATTTTCATAGTGTATCCTTCTATTTGTCAGATTCTACAAAATAGTAGGGCATTCAATGCAACGAAAATAAAAAATAATGATGAAATGAAAACAAAAAACTAGTAGTTGCAGTCCATAGGATCAATAAAAGGGTCCAAAACGGTATGCTGTTTACCATCACCAGAAAAATATCTATTTGCAGCACAAAAAATAAAATGAAATCAGAAACGATTAGATAATATAGATTCATGTTAACATTACTAGATTAATAAAGTGATGTAAACAACATGAAGTTCATACATACTCCTTGTTTCATCTGCTTCTACAACATCTTTATCATCATCAGATAGCATTTCATCATTGAAATCATCCTTTTCCGAAAGGGCACCAAGATTTGGAATTTCGAAATCCTCCTCTTCTCCGTCAGACAAGTTATACTTGCTCTTCTTGTTCAATCTTAACTATGAACAAATAAACCACAAACAAATATAATCAACATAAGGAGAAAAAACAAACAATTGAGATGAGATATTGACTCGATAGGTATAACCGGTCCATGATCCCCTTGCTTCTAAAATCAGAAATCAAACTTGTTTCTAGCTTAAGCTGCCCAAAAAGCCCAGAGAAGAATAAGGATATCATTTATTAAATCATAATACATCTTGTAACAAAATGAAGCAAAAACATTGCGAAATGCTATGCATGTTTGAGCTGATAATGGTTTTCTGCAAATATTCAAGTATACCATAGAACTACCTATCCTCTCGAATTCAAGTCAAGTTAATTGAACTCGTAGCTAGTAACAGACAACATCATAACGTGATTGCTTGAAATCTCTCCACAGGAAATTCTCATATTCGAATTCCTCAAGATGAGATGAGATGAGGTGAGACTAGAGGAAAGGAGAGTAACAAATAAATTACAAACAAGTAAGTGTAAAATTCGTAAGTATGCATTTGTTAACAATTTTTTCTTCACTCTACCCCGCCAAATAAACATGGAAATACAACAACCAACCTGACGCTGGCGTTGAGAGCGCATAAGAGCCTTATCAAACTCCCCAAGCTCTTCATTCTTCTCCCCTATTCGCTTGTCCACAAACGCAGACGACTTCCCACTTTGCTCATACTCCTTCAGAAGCGTCTTTTTTCTCTGCCACCACAACCAAATAATAAGAATTACATTAATATATCACATAAATTCACAAAATTCTGAAGAATTGAGATATACCTTCTCGATAGCCAAGGAACGGGAAAGACCAATGCGGCGTTCTTCGCCCTTGCCTTTTTTCTTGCCGAGGATGTCGAATTTGCGGCGGGACCATATGGTTTCGAAAGGATTATCTTTAGGGGTGGCGAGCTTCATGGCCACAGTGTGTGGGCCTGACTTTTTGTTCTTCTTGTTCTTCACCTTGGTTTTGGACTCGCTTGCTGTTCGTTTAGCAGTCTTCGCCATTGTGGCTCCTTAACGATGAAGATAGAGTGGTGCGGAGAGTTCGCAGAGAGGCTTAGGGTTTTAAGTTTTTTAAGGAGTATTTGTTTTTGTCCGAGGAAGAATATATATATGTTGATGGCAAAAGAATGGATTAATGTACAATAGGAACAAAATTTTGTCAATTTATTTTTCAGAAATATTTTAATTTGTTATCCAAATCAAAGTTGTTTGTCTAAAATTTTGATTTACATGCCACATTATAATATTTTTTTAAAAATTTTAATACTAAATTACAATAATTAAAAATTTTTTATCAATTTATAATAAAATAAATAATTTTAGTATTATTTATATATTTATCCTAGCAAGCCTTAATCCTGCAAGTAACTTGTTAGAGCAATCACAACCTTATCATTATTTCACTTTTTATTTATGTTTAGGAATTTTATTATGTCAAGCAATAATATATCAATTAAAACGAGTACTTATAATTTTTGAAAGTGAAATTATTTTATTATTTATTAGTATTTTTTTAAATAAAATTATATTAATAAAAAATTTAGACAAAATATTTTTAAAATGCACACAAATTTTGAAATAAATTAAAATTTTTATAATATAAATACATAATAATTTAGAAATATTATTAGAAACGCTTTTTTGATATTTGTTGCAATAACATAAATGGAGATGATGATAAACTCATTCTCACCGTGCTCGGTTCTAAATTCAAGTTAACGAAGTAAATTTTTTTTAGATTATTATTTCTATGCTCCAATATTGAAGAGTTTTTTATGATGAGAAAGGTTAGTATATATTATGCTGCATTCACCATTCAAAAGCGCCTCTAACGCTTTGTTTGGGAGGGGATAGGGGAAGGTAAGCAAAAGAAGGATAATGAAGAATAGATGGTTACTCATATTTGGGAGGATGGAGATATAAAAAAAAGTGAGTGAAGGAAGGTAAGACTTCCCTTTCCCTTCCACCCTTTCAAGGCATTTTTCATACCCTTCATTTTGGAATGCACAGACGGGTAAGTTGAAAGTTGAAGATGGAAATTTTTTTTTTTTTCCGTTTTTATCCTCATATAATTTTTAAAGATCCAAAACTAACCTTCAGCTTTAAATACTACACAATCCTAATTTTTCTTTCACAACAGCCGTTCATCTCTTCTCATTTGTTAGTTCTCCAATTCCAGGTAAGTAAATTTACTTCTTTCTCTCTTTTTTTTCAATAATATTTCTTATTCTATTTTGTTGGATTATGCTTTAATATGTAAAAAAAAACACTTAAATAGTTAGTATTGGATTAATTATTTTATTAATTGAAAAATTAAAATTTAAAAATACCAATAAAATGAGTAAAAACTATTTTCACTTTGCAATCTTGATTATACTTTAATATAAAATTATTTTTTAAAGAAAATACAGTGTAGCCTTTTTTTAATTATTTTTCTAAAAAATATGTGGTCAAATATGTTATTATTGAAATCTAAATCTGTAATGTGAGCTAAATTTTCGTTTTTTAAAATATTAAATCAAATGATATCCATGATATGTAATAAATATTGGATGTAGTGTTCTCATTGTGCTTTTTTTTTTTTAATGGTAATTTATAAATGGGTGGAAAAAATATTGAAGAAAATGTCTTTTTTAAGTTGTAACGTATGCATCATTTATCAATACTAAAAGTTGTTACCATCATTATATATTAGTTTGGATTGCGAAGACATGAACTTAGGAATAAAATTAATCGTACCATGTGATCTGAGGGAGAAATAGTAAAGTCGGAATTATTGAATAAAATTGCAACTCATAATCAAAGTCGTAGTATAATAAGAATGGATCCTGTAGTGTTTATAGAACTATGTGATCTTTTAGTTAAGGAATGTGGTCTTCGACCGACATTATGTGTAAGTGTAGAAGAACAGGTAGCAAAAACGTTTTACTTATTAGGACACAATGTCAGTAATCGTGAGCTTGGTTTTTTCCTTTATCGGTTTGGGGAGACAATTAGCTGTCATTTTTCATAATGTATTAAGAGCTATATTGGAGTTAGAAGACAAATTTCTCAAACAACCTGATGGGTCTCAAGTTCCTTCAAAAATATTCAATAACAGTCGATTTTATCCATATTTTAACGTGAAAAATTGTTCTTATTTTAATTTTGAGATCTTATACATAAATAGCATGATGTCACGATTGTATTGGAGCTATTGATGGAACACATATTCGCGTAAAAGTTCCTTATGTTGAAGCTCTTAAGTAATGTGGTAGAAAAGATTACCCAACAACAAATATTTAGTTGCTTATACATTTGATTTGAAATTTACTTATATCTTACCTAGATGGGAAGGAACAACCTCTGACTTTAGAATACTGAAAAATGCATTAATAAGAGAACACCCTTTTAAAATTCTAGAAGGTACATACAACACCTTAATTTATAAAATAATAACTACACACACATATATATATATATAGTAATTTAATAATGAATACACTTGTTATAAGAAAATACTACCTTGTTGATATTGGATTCATGTTCAAAAGTGGTCTTATTGCACCTTATAGAGGAGAACACTATCACCTGAAAGAGTATTAATGAAATCGACCACAAAATGCTCGCGAGTTATTTAATCTTCGACATTCTTCTTTAAGAAATGCAATTGAACGTGCTTTTAGTGTACTTAAAAAGTTTTTTCCTATTATATCAAGTTCAACAGAACATCAATATAGTATTGAAACTCAAAAAGAAATTATTTTGGCATGATGTATTTTGCATAACTACTTGATGGGATTGGATCCAAATGAAGAAATACTTACTGAGATTGATACTAAAATTTCAAATAGTTGTGTTCCACAATAAACAAATTATTGTGCAAATGAGGATACGAGTAGAGGAGAATTGATTAGGGATTCTATAGCTGTATCAATGTGGGTTGATTATAATATGTGATTTTTTTTTTGTTAATTTTTTATATAACTTATGTATTTTCATGTTTGTAACTCTTTTAATATGTCTTTGCAATATTTCATAGTATTGAATTGCTCTTTGATTGTCTATTTCTATATTTATTGTTTTTTTCTTTCAAAAGGATGGCTCCAAAAAAAAAAAAGAATATGGATAGTGGAAATGCAAGTAAGGGTAGTAACTTATTGGTTTGGACTAAATATATGGATGATGCTCTTGTGGATGCATATTTGCATCAATATATTATAAGTAAGAGAGTTGGTGGAGCCTTTACTTCACATGCATTTGAAAACATGCCAAAAGATTTGAAGGAAAAATTTTCTGACAAAGCAATTGATAAGGACAAAATCCAAAATCACATGAAACACATAAAGAAGGATTGGACTTCATGTTATGACTTATTAAAAAATGGCATGAGTGGTTTTGGTTGGGATCCCATTAGTGAAATGTTTTATTGTTGAATTTGAAATTTGGCAACAATTAATTGAGGTATATTTTAATTAGAAATTATTTTATTTTATTTTTTGTTAAATAATATGCTTATATATTTATATGTTTCACGTCTCTTGATATTTACAGGTGAAGCCTGAAGCTACTGAATGGCAAAATAAATAAATATAAAACTTTGACAAGTTAAGTCAACTTTATGCAAAAAAATTGAGCTACCGGTCAACATGCTGAAATTGCATCAAAAATAAGGAAGCGAAGGGCTAGATTTGTTGAAGAGAGCCATATTGATGCTTCATTTAATACTATTGATGGTATTGATTTTATGGTATCTCAACATGATATCAATTTAGAAATTTTTGATGTAAATGGGGATAATGATCCAGAGTCAACTATAAAATCTCATGCTAACTCTCGTGCTGAAGAATCTTCAAAACAAAAAAGCAGTAAAAAAAAAACTAAAATTGGTGAAGAAGTTTTCCTATTGAAAGAGGGATTTGATAATGTTGCCCAAGCTATTACAAGCTCAACAATTGAATTAGTCAAAACTGCAACACTTCCAATCCTTGAGAATGAAGTATGAGATTTATTGTTTAACTTAAATGTTGATAAACAAGTTCGTTATACATGTTATCTACATCTTGTTCAAAAGCATTAAATATTGAGGGCTCTTTTTAGATATCCATGGGAACACCGTAAAGAATTGTTATTGCAAATGATAAAAGGAGCTAATGCACCAAATAATTAGTTCAATATTGTGTATTAGAAATTAAGAAATTATTTTATTTTATCAAGATTTATGAAGTAGTAAGACTTATGTATTAGTTTAGTATCATGTATTATGACTTATGTATTAGTTTAGTATTAAGACTATATTAGTTTATGTATTAATTTAATATTAAGACTCTATTAGTTTATGTATTAATACTTATGTATTAGTTTAATATTAAGACTATGTATTAGTATAATTTACATTTGAACCAATAGTATTTGCCATGTTCTTGTTTATGAAAATAAGGCAAATTGATTTTTTATATAAATGCTAAACCAATCAAAATTTGCATATCTAATTATAGAAATAAGAATATAATGCCCAAATCAAAATTGCATATTTAATTATAAATGGAAATCCTGCATGTCTAATATGAAATTGGAATATAATGCCAAACCAAATCAGAAAATTTATTATTATAAGATCATTTTTGTCATTTTAAATACTTACCCGCCCGTTACTTACCATTTCATTTTTATTTCTCTCCCAAACAATGGAAAAGTAACTATATACCATTCTTTTCTTTTCCTTTCCATTCCTATCTATACCCTTTCCAACCCTTCCATTAATTACCATTCCCTAGTCCCTATCCAAACAAAGCCTAAGTGTTATAGTCAGTCGTGACTCTTAGGACGAATTTTCAACGTACTTAGAGAATTTATTGATGATCTAGGTTCTGTAAATACTCGTACAACATCCTATATTTATAGATATAAAATTATCTAAGATCGTTTATTCATACCAAATTCAAAAATAGATTCATGATTCAAATGATAATTTATTTACTTTATTACTTTACTTTTTTTATTTATCATATTTATTTTTAAAAAATAATAAAATAAAAATTTAGTGCTTATTTAAAAATGAAAATATATTTTTTATTCTAAAAATTATGCAATTAACTATTATAGCAAAAATTAAAAAATATTTTGATATTAAAATAAAATATTTTTTTATAAAATCGGAGATCCGTTCTATATTAAGGATTTATGTTCTTGTGTGGTTTAGAGAGATGAATTCATAATTTTTTTCTATTAGAGAATAGGATGGGATCAAATACTGAATGGCGAACTCAACCCCGAATATATCCTGTTCTTATTCCTAAATATAAATTGGCAAAACCTATCCATCAATATATTTTTTATTTTTTTATTAATACAATATTAATTTATGATTTAAGTTCTTATATTATTATTTCTTTAATAATACAATATTTTCTACTATATTTTTAAAAAAATTATTCTAATATCGTAAGTTTAAAATCTACTAGTATGAATTTATCATTTTTATGTAACTTTGATTAATTATAATATAAATAGAGATGTGTAATTTACATTTTACTTGTAATACCCAATAACTAGAGCTTAGTTATGATGTATGGGTAGGTGACATATGGAGGGTATTTTGGTAATTGAAAGTAAGAATTAAAATATATGTATAAAAGAATTAGTTGGGAACATATGAGAGGCGTATTGGAGGTTTATGAGAGTATACATGATGTATATGTGAAGTATATTAATCAATTTTGGCTTTGATTTGAAGAGAGGGATATGAAATAAATGAAGAAATATGGAAAAATAAACGATTCACGCCCGTGACAAAGTAGTTAATGGCTGTGGAGGTCAGATTCTGGATAAAATTTTGACTTTTCAAAGGCAGTTGCTGTAGTAGATCTTCATGACCATGAAAGGTTTGGTATAAAAACTTTTTATATGTTCTTATTTTTATTTTTCACCACCTTTACAACTCTCAAACCCTAAGCATGGATCATACATACCCAATAACCTTAAGAGAGTGATTCTTAGATTTTTGAGAGATGAAACACCAAAATCAAGAGAGAAACCAAGATCAAAGTGAAATTTGAAGGATTTGACAACATAGAAGAAAAGTTAGAAGAGAGAGGAAGTTAGAACAAAGGGGAACATAGTTTCTTTGCCTAATCAATAGTGTTTTCAGCCATCAAAAGGTAAGGAAACATGATAACTTCATTTTTATTATGATTATGAAGAGATTGTGTATGTTGGGTAAAGAATAATATAAAATGGGTTATGGTGGAAGAAGAGGTGATGGATTTTCATGAGAATATTATTTGAAGTTGTTGGAAATGAGATACTATGAGATTGAGCTAGAAATATGCATAATAACCATAGTATGGGGAGCATGGGTTATTTTACATTTTCTGTTATGTTTCCATAAAGATAGATTGTGATAGGAAAACAAGGAGAAAAGGGAGACATCAAGGGGAGTAGAATAGCTATTTAGTTTGGTTTTGGTCAAGCTTCTAATAGAGATTTGTATATATTTGTATTATCATTTGCCTTTGAACATGTTAAAATGTAGGTAAATGATGAGATAAGTGCATAAATAGTGTTGAGTATGCTTGTTTGTTAAGTAATATAATGTTATGAGTCATGAAAGTATGAAATGACATGTTAAATGTTAGAGAAGTTAGTTTGAGTATTTGAATTAAGTATAAAATGTTAAATGGACATAAAAATGACATATGTGCTTAAAAGTATGTATTGCATGTATTGGTTATGTTGTTGAACTTGGTTGTGAACCCAAAAAGTGATGATTTGAGTTATATAAACTTGTTTATGGTTGTATTAAATGCCCATGAATGATTGTTATATGTATTTAGGAAGTGTTTATAATTGTAGAATCATAATCTCATATTCCTTTTTTTCCTTATTGTCATGGCAATATATATATTTTTTTCATTTACTAAGCATGTGGTTTACGGCTTTAAGCCTCGTACATATATATATATATATATTTAATACAAAATATGATAACTTAGACCCACAAACTGGATCACATATGCCTTCTCTATATATGAGCATTATCATCTCTATTCAACTTCAACTCTAATATCTATAAGCTCCTGAACCTGCGTAAGAAAATTTACGCTAAGCTATCTCTAATTTAGTGGTATATATAGACATTGAAATTTTTCCATGCAATCACACAAATGCATAATATAGAATATATCGTAGAATATGAATGTATAAACCAACATATAAATAGCATGGAGAAATGACATATCAAATGCATGCAAAACTCACGTTCATGTCATATTACATTTCATGTTCTTTATTAAATATTCCAACGTACTTTATTTTTCTTTTCAATAAATAACTCAAGTCTCATTTCTGAATTAGCTGGATACAGGGTGTGAAGTAGGAATACTCATCCGAGCTAGTCACCCTATTCACTCACTATATCGTGTGCTCATATGAACTCTTGAGTCAAGTGCGCTCATACCCGAGCTTAAGCCAACTCGACTGAGTATAATAATAAATATGAGTATTAGGATCAGGAGCATTCGGGTCAAAGCTAGTCACCTTAATCTTCACTTATATATCTCGTCGATACGTATCTCTTTCCCCTTTATGGTGCACCGTGATTGAAAAAAATTGAAAGTATATACTATTTTTAATAATTTGGCCTAAATTTTGTTAGAACATCTCCAACAACCTTCATATTTTTCTCCTTATTTATATTTAGAAGTTTTATGTCATTTAGTAGTCTTATTATCTTCTTTATTACTTATCTCACTTCTTAAAATTTACATTATTCATCATTACATTTAAGAGCTACAAAAAGCTCCTTAATAATATTTTATTATTTCTCTATCTTATCTTTTGTTATTTTCTCTCTCTTACTTTTTTTTGTCTCTTACTCGCTCTTTTTATTTTTTTCTAGATAATTTTATTAATAAATAAACTAAAGGTAATTTTACAAAAATAGCAAAAAAAACTGGTACATTTTTACCAGTGCTGAAAGTTTTTTCAATTTTTACCGAAAATAACTTTATAAAATTACAACCATACTTAAATCTTAAAATCACCATAAAGTATATCAAGACGGTATATCTTCGGCATACATTAGACATATTTTGGTTCAATTTTCACCAATAAAAAACAATAAAATCATATCAAGAGGAATTAATCATCAAAGAAAAATAATAGAATTCAATAAAAATTCAAAACATTATAAATTATCAAACAAACAATTTGATATAACTTTCGGAATATCTTATGAATTCTCTAAGAATATCTTGGGTATACTTTGAAGATACTTTAAGTATATTTTGAGAATTCTCAAGAAATTTCCTAGGAATACCTTTAAGATACCTTCGCTATACTTTTAGGAATTTTATGGGAATACCTCAGATATATATTGATGATACTTTGAGTATATCTTGAGAATTTCTTAAGAATTTTCTAGAAGGAATACTTGGGTATACCTTGAAAATACTTCAGTATGCATTTGGAAATTTCATGAGAATACATCAAGTATACCTTGAAATCTTTTAGATGCTTTGAGTATACCTTAGCCATTTTCAAAAAAAAAAAAAGAATAAAGAAAAAAAAGAATGAATTAATTCATTAATTTACCATTCTTTACAGGCTGATAAAATAATTATATCACCTAGAATATGCCAAATGTCTCTCTTTTTCTTTTGCCTTGAGACAAAACTGTTAATGCATTACAAGTTTACTTCACATTACAATATATATATTTCTCTATAACATTTTAATAAACATATTACTAATAATAGAATGTTACCACAAATTTGGTCAAAAAAGGGAAAAATAATCAAGAATAATGAAAATTTAATTACTATATATGTTGCATGAGTTTTATTTCATGTAGACAAATAAATCAACCTCATATAATGTTGCAAAGCAAACACATAGTACTATAAAACGATTATCTATGGATTCAGGACAAGGGATAGAATAATTTAAAAATGAAGTTATGTTGATTGCAAAACTTCATCTCCAAAATCTTGTCAAACTTGTAGGATGCCGCATTGAAAAAGGAGAAAAATATTAATTTACGAACACTTTTTATTTCGATGGCTTGAATTGAAATAGGAAAGAAAGTGAGTTTGTTGGCAGGTGAGAATCGGAGAACGGTGAAATTTTGCAGACGAACTAGGATTAGAGAAAAGATAAGGAAAAAAACAGTTAAGAAGAAATAAATTTCGTTAAAATTGAAACTAAAAAAACCATTGGTAATATTGAAAGGAAAAGACATGATAAACATATGAAATTTTCTCAAAATTAAATTTGGATGTGAGTTAATGAATATTATTGAAATTTATATAATTTTCAAAATAAATTAAAATATGTAATAAATTTTTTATAATATAATTGGAAATAAAATAGGGATGAAATAAATTTTTCTGACAAAAAAAAAATAAAAATGAAAAAGAACAAAAGTGGGGGGACAGCGTACTGACTCTGCAGTTCAAAATTCAAAAAATCAACTAGCGAGCGCGCTTCATGAGGACAAAAATAAGTCAGAAGTGTAAAACACGCCGTTTCAAATGATAAATGGGTCCACTAATCAACGCGGCCAGCCTACCGCCATCTCCTTGGAAGCAAACGACACTGTTTTTTCCTCATCAGTCTGGCTAATGACTATTATGTCCCCATTTCCCTAACGGCCGATCCTTAAATCCTAGACAGAGAGCCACGGCTTTTACAACTATTGTAATTTAAACCCGAAATTAAGGGTAATCTGGTAATATTAGATTCCTAACTGTTAAAGTATCAGAAAGCTGCTAACGGCCCTTCCTTCTCAGTTTTCATTGTTTGGGCTCTCAGTTTTCTTTCTTTTTCCTTTTTTTTTTTGTTCAATCCGATTCAATAAACATGACAGAATCAGAGGTAGGTAAAACTACCTAACCAATGCCTTCGCCGCCATACTGCTGTAGCATCAGCAGTTTATAATAACAATAAAGTTCTTGTTCTGATCAAATTATGTTTTGATTTTAATTTCTGAAAATGTCTCTGTTTGGTTGTAGAAAATGGTGGCATTAAAGAAAGCTTATGCTGATATTATACTAAACACTGCAAAGGAGGCAGCAATTCGATTTATGGCGTCTGAGAAGAAAGCGCTTCGTTCTCAGCACGATCTCTTTGCTGCTAAAGACGAGGCACTTCGTTTGCTTGTCCACTTAAAGCAAATGATCGACGCTAAGGTACTTCCTGAAGAAACCGAAGGTTATAAACAAGAATAGAACAATGTGTTTTGATTTGAAATTCTTCTTTAATATTTTTTAGCACGCCATTGGTTGCAAAAGATTCTACTTCGGATTCTTTTCAGGTGTTAGGAATTGGATTGTGTTTTCTTTAATTTATATTCTAGGCGTTTTAGGCTATGTTTTGGATTTTTTTATAGAGTATTCTTAATTTCTTATATATAATATAATTCGGAGTTAATTGTGTAAACGGTATTAAGTCTTTTCACTTTGTTACAATTTGATACTAAACTTTTTAATTGTTGCAATTTTATACTAAAACTTTCATAAATGTTGTAATTTGGTATCTAAATCAAAATTCTAATAAAAAAAAAACTGACATAGTATGTTAACTAGCTGACCACAGTTGTCAAAGGCATATCTCAGACGCCAGGCACACAAGGTGCCGGCCGTGGTGCCTTGAGCAGTCCAAAGGTAGGCAATGTTACTTAGGAGTGTGCCTCGATGTGCCTTGAGCTTCTATTATGTATTATAAAAGTTTTTTGAATTTCTTTTTAAGAAAAGAAGATATTTGATTTGAAAATGACAGTTTTTATGCCTTGTGATATTTTGCATGATTTATGAAGTATTTATGATTTTTATTCATTGAAAAATTATACAATAGTTTATTTATGCAGTTTAATACTTAATGGAGGTTGAGACAAGTGCTAGTGCTTTCAATGCATCTCGTAATAATAATACTAGAAGTAATCCAAGTTGGAAATATGTGTGTATATCTAAACCTCCCAATACATACTATAATATTAGTATAATAGTACTACTCTACTCTAGGACTAAGACTTCTAGCTATTTATAAAACTATATTTACTTTTATTATCTTTTTTGCGTATGTTTTTTATTGTTTTGCCTATTGAACATTATGTCTTGATCTTTTAAATTGTTTATCTTTGGTATTGAGTTAAGTTTATTATTTATTTTATGTAGGTATTATATTGTGATATGAGTTTTAGGTTAATTTTATTTCATTTTATTTTGTGCGCCTTACTTTCGTCGAGCGTGCTCCTCGCCTTGCTTTTTGTGCCTCAGGCAATAAAAGCTCTTATCGCCTTGGTGTGTCTTTCGCCTTTAACAACTATGCAGCTGACATGACATGTTGACAACTAATATGTGTTTGACTGAAATTTTGACTTGGGTATCAAATTGTAACATTACTGAAAGTTTTGGTATCAAATTGCAACAATTAAAAAGTTTGATACCGAATTGGTGATAAGGTTTGGTACTATTTTCACAATTATCCCATTTGATTTATCTTGCTTTTCATTGTAGGCCACTTGCTGTTTCTTCCATAAAACTCATACATTTAGTACTGCTAAACACTTGGGATTTGTTTAGTCCTTTTGATGTTATGCACTGTGCTTTTTCTTAATTGTCCAACTAAATATTAGGGTGCTGAATTTGGTTGTCATAATTTTTATTACGGGTTTTTGTTCATACTTTTTTTTTTCAATTTCATTGAAGTGATCGGATATCTCTTTGATGGAATACATACAAAATTTGGATTTCTCATTGTCTTATTTGTCCTATCATATTTTTATCTCTTCATAATTGTAATTGCAGTCTTCATAATGCTTATATAGTCAATGTCTATACATGGGCGTATGACCTATTTTATTTGTAGAATTTATGTTTATTAGTTGATAAAGCTTAAATTCTTTCTTTGATGCCTTTCACATTATTCTTTTAGCTTTTGGAATGGAGTGCTACTGAACTTAACAAGAGACTGTACTATAAGAGCAGTTACACTAATTTGATCATATGATTTTTGATTGAGGATCCAAACAGAAAATGGTTGTTTAGTCCTTTTCTGTTTCCTCTTCATAACTCTGAAACCATGTTTAAGACACTATCCCTGCCTTCAATCCCAACAAAAAAAGGATAATTTCTATTTAACGTTCACATTGTGGAAAATGTCTAGGTATATCAGTTGTTTTGCATTATTTGTAGTTGAGGCATTATTTGTTCACAGCTTGCTTACTTGTTCAGTTTTGCTACTGTTATTTTTTAAGGTTAAAATAAACCACATATAATATTGTTAGTTAGAATACTAATTCTAGGTATAAATGTTATGAACTTAACTACTAATGACCAGGGTGCAGCAAGGATAGTTTATGATGTTGCTTAAAAACTGGTTCTCGGTTATATTGATGGTTTGCTGTTTCATTTTTTTGCTGTGTTTCTTCGCGCTAAGTTGCTGTGTTTCAGTTATTTTAATTGTTTGAATTAGCTATGTAATTACATATGCCTAAAACCATGGCTATTATATATTCCCTTTGGACTTTTATTTGAGAATGGAAAGAAGAATGACAACCTAGTGTTTTTTCGTCAAGAATTGTTCGTTGAGATTGCAGGGTTCAGTCGCAATGAATTTTCCCAAGTTCAAGATAGGTAGAAAAGGCAGGAAGACATCTAAACATATCCTTGTTACAGAATTTAAATGAATTTCTCTATGAATCACCCTATAACGCATTCTTTTCTTTTTTTTTCTTTTGGTGCAAATGTATAAGTTGCAGTTAGCACATAGTTGTGGAGAGGTTACATTCAGAAAGCAGCTTTTTATGCTTAAAAGTTGAAGGATGAGTTTACACTCTGTTCATCTCAGCTATAGATATCTGTTCTAGAGGATCAGTTTTCATTCAGTGCTTTAATAAAGTATCAAAATGACAAAGTGCCCCAACTGCTCTATTTTATTATGCCTTTTTCCAGCCACAATGCATTATGGTTTTATATGAAACGTAAAGGAAAATAATTTCTTTTAAGTGGTAGCCAGACTGGTGCATCACCATCCTTGGGACTTAAAGATTACGGAAAATTTGAAGTTCACTTACTTGACTTCTACATGCTGAAATATACTTTGAAAAGTTTTGGTTTTGGTTATTGAATTGCTTGAAAAAGTTGCTGCCTTTATTCTTTTCTAGAAGTTGATGAAATTGAACTATAGATGCTGCAGATGCTTCTTCTTTTCTGCATGTTAGGTTACTGGAGTTATAGATCCTTGCTTCAGGTGGTAAAGGATAGCAAACTAGGTTGTGGCTTCAAGTCTTTAAGAACAATTAAAAATGAAAGTGCAACACTTTAAATTTGGGGTCGGTGGTGTGCGCCCGGTTAGTACATTAACTCTTCTATAAGGTTGATCAAGAATCTAGTGGGAACTATTAAAAGCAGACCTTTAACATATTCTACTTGCTTTTTGTCATCAATGGGAGAGGGACTTTGTCCAGCTAATGTTCGTTGATGTTCGTTGCCTTTTGACATTGGTGCTTTGTCAAGACTTTTGTTGTTGCAGCTCTTGGAATTGCATCTATTTACCTTAAACTTTTATTATCTGTTTAAAATATGGGTCTGTTCAGTCCACTTGAAAATCTCCCTCGATTTTTTAACCAAGAAACCTAGATTTAAGAGCAAGCTTACATTTATACATGGTGTTGATGTGTTTTCCATTTTCCTTTACACAGACAATCGAAGCAGAGATATTATCCTCAAGCCAGCAAACTAAAATTGATGAGCTTGAGGCACAGCTTCAGGAAGCAGAGAGTGTCATAGTAGATCTAAGAGCAGAGTTGGTGTGGGTACGTGATAAGTTGGAAAAAGTGAGGACAAATCCTTTGAATGGAAAAATCATTGGGGATGGGTCCTGTTATCAAGATGCAACACTTGGGTCCAACATTTTCTCTCCTCAATTGGGACTCCAACCTCTGACAATATCTGACATGAATAACACATTATTTGACCAGAGAAAAATGGACATTAGGTATTCCAATGCAGAACAGACTCAGCATTTGATTGTTTCTCAATTCGGGAGTGCTTCCCATGATACTGAATTAGCCTCAGTAATGAAAAGAAACAAGGAACCTGAGCTGCACAGAAATGGGTGTACTCAGAGAATTTGTGAGGTTAAAAAGAACTCGCTAGCTGGAAAAGTAGTTCCAGAGGAATTTGACAAAAAATCCCTTACAAAGAGTGAAATGGTCACCAGAGAAAGTAATAAGGATTGTGGTGGATATACTCTTCCTCCTCCCATGACTAAGAACTTTTCTGGAGAGGAAGTAAGAAAACGTGTCAAGATCTACACTTCAAGGCGAAGGACTCATTTTGGGAAACTCAAAGCTAAACGCAGGTCTTGTCCTAGTCAGCTTATGAAACCTTATCAACTACCATCCATTCTTTCTCGTTGCAAAAGACACTTGGTAAATGTGAATGCTAAGCCTGATGAATGTTCCTTGCATTCTATAAAGACTGATGATGTAGATTTGAATAATCACTCAAGTAAAATGGGAGAAAAATTGCATTGTCAAAACAGCTGTATTGTGGATGAGAAAATGAGTGTTCATGAAGAGGAAAAACAATGGGAGGTGCAAAGTAGGGATGCCTCATCTACTTCATGTACGTCCTATGCCGATCAAAATGAATCTTGTCTACCCCCTTCCCTTCTGAGCCACCACATGCCTTGTTCACACACACTCCATGGTAACATCAATGCAGGTAAAGATCAGTCATGGGTGACCAAAAATGAAGTTAAGTTGAAGCAATTGCCCCGTTTAGACCCAGCGTTAACATTAATCAGAGGTGGTCTGAATCCTTTATCTGGCTCAGCAAATCCCACTGTTAGTGTTAAGACATTAAATCAATCTTGTAACATCCAGAATACTGCAAATAAAGGCATGGAGTTAGCAGATGAGTTGGTAAATCAGGAATGTCAGGCTGCTGCAAATACAACATTTCCATGTCATGCATCAAACCCAGTGATAGTCAATGTACCGCTGGTGTATTCTGATTTGAAAGATCTCAAAGCATCCAAAGAAGGTAGTGTTCATGTATCATTGGTGCATTCTGATATGGAAGATGCCAAAACATCCAAAGAACTCACATCTACTAGTCTACTTGACAATAATAGGCTGCTTAAATACACCTTCCAGAGGAAACGCAAGAAAGAAGCCTCGAGCAGTCCTGATCAAAACACTTCTCTTGAAAAGAATACTGTAAAAAGGAGAGCTGGGGGGAAGGAAAATGACTCACTGAAGCTACAGAAATCTAGCATGATAGAATCATCTAGGGTCAATCAGCGATTGGTTCAGGTTGCTTGCCAGGTTGGTTTTTTCTAACTTTTAGAATTGCTCTCTTTGAGGTTTCACTAACTGAAATATTCCATTTATTGACATGACCTTTAACTTAATGAACTGAAATCTCTAAGATAATAATTTGGAGACATCAGCCAGATAAATTCTGGACACGGGAAGATTTCTACCTGCTTCATGGGACTTAAGCTATTGAGAATTTGTTTTTCGGAATAGCCTGTTACGTCTTTGTTTTCTATTTTCCTTTCGTGCAGCTCATTTCCATGTCTAGAAGAAGACGGCTGTGATGAAGAACAGTTGCCAAGTCTAACCAGAAGAAAGATTTGTGATGCTCATCTAAACGTCAATGGCCTCTTATTTGGTGAAATTTGCAGAAACACTTTTTTGTCAAGAACCCTGATAATACGTACGGCTGCGTGCATAGAATGAGAGATATAGAGATTATCTATTGATAATTAAATTTTACATTTCAATTATCTTTCCTATCTTCTTGATGTGTAGCCCAACCCCTTTTCTCATTCCGGCCAATTTTTGCTTAATACATATTGAGAAGTCAAATTTTAATAGCTGCAAGATTGGCTTACATGTACTTGACTATATCTTTAGTCATTAATCTTGTAATATATAGGTAACATTTAATGCAATGCTAGGCATCCATTCGGTGAATTATACTTGTGGTATTTTAGCTAATTGATTTGTAATAGTTCAATATTTCAAGTATTATTTGTAACTAAAAAAACTGATTTATTTATTATTTTGTAATACAAAACTCCATGTATTTTTAGGTGTTAATTCTTTTACAGTATAATAATGTGGATTGTACACATCATCTTTATTTTTTAAAATAAATAGCACTTTATCTGATGTCAGCCAAAAATTTTTTGAAAAAAATCAATGAAATGTAATGGTCCCACTGTTAAATTTGCCCAAAATTATTCTTTCTAATTTCCCATTTGTAAACCTGAATGAAATCTCTAATATTGCATTTTCCGGCATTTTCTTATGAACCAAACAAGAAATGCAGTCTTCGTCCCTCCCCCTTTTCTGCATCGAAATAAAGAAACTTCTCTTCAAAAAAGAGAAACAACACGAATATCTCTGTTAATCCAACAAATTATATACATGAGAAAAAAAAAATGTAACTGATAACATAGAAAAATCCCACCGTATTCAGATTAATATAGTCCTTGTATTCAGATTAAATCCCAGTGAGACTGAAGCAAAAAGTGGAAATTCTTTGCGACTTTAATAGGATACTGAAGGAGGGAGGAATTTTTAAGGGAAAGAAAAAGAGAGTGATTCACTTTGTTACAAATTAATAGAAAAACTTTTAATCGTTAGATATTAATATTAAAATTTTTAAAAATATTGAAATTTGATATCCAAATTAAAATTTCAGTAAAAAGAATGATGTGAAACATTGACCATCTAACATAAGATAGTTGATATATCATATTTGACTAAGATAATAAATTACAATACTTCTGAAAGTTTGATAACAATATGTAATAATTAAAAGTTTTAATATCAGTTTATAACAAAGCTGACAAGTTACATTTGTACATTCATCCGGGAAGAGGATACAAAGTTTGAAGTTAGGGTTAGGACTTTGTTGATAATGATGACGAATGTCTTACTTATGGTGTCTTGCTTGAGCTTTCTGATTTTCTCTTGTGAACCTTTCATTTTGATTTCTATTATCTTTTAACTTAAAATCTTGCAAATGACAACTTATACAGTGCCTTTGAATTTAGATGGTAGACTCTCTTTCATTTATGTTTTAAACAATAAAGGAAGCGGTGGGGTTTTTGTCAGCAGCACCCACCCAGCAATTTCAATTGAAAGAAAGATTGGTGAAGAGGCAACAGAATGATTCTGCTGGTCAATGGAAGGGTTAAACTCATGATTTTTATGGCATCAAACAGGCATGCTTTAGCTTAAAGTCGACAGATTCCCTTCCACTGCTCTCTTACTGTCCATTGTGCTTTTCTGTTTCCTCTCTGTGAATAGAATTACATCTGTTGTAGTTGCAGTAGTAGTAGTGGTATCCCCACCTGTCTGCCTGAGATATCATTCATAATCATTTCTTCATCACATCAGCTACTATTCAACTTATGATTTAATTGGTATATACAAAAATTATGCCCAGAAAAAGGTTTTGAACAGAGAGCTTGGACCAGTTAATCAAACTATCACAAAGTTTTACATTAACAAGCCCATCTTGCAAAATTAACTAATATGGTAAAATTGATAGAATGATTTTGTTTACTCTAATGCATTAAATGGTGCCAGATTTTATGGATTATTCTTAAATTCTTCTTATTTTTACTTTTTTTAAATCCTATTATACTGGAATTCAGAAACAAATTGACCATAAGAAAACAAGCTAAAATACATCAGCTATGAACTTTACCTGTGAAAAGAGGAAAAAACAAAAACTCTGTGCCTGTGGGCATATTTTCATTTTTATTGACTCAGTAAATCCAGTAGGACCAATAGCACAAAGCATATTGGCAAATTCCAAAGCAATGGCATGGCTTTGTTGATGCCACTGTTCTGCACGCCAACCCACCCAAAATACAAATAATTAAGACATGTTGATGAGTTGTAGCAATCATAAGGAAAAATGCACTATTACAGGTAAAGCATGTTTACTTGTCTCCCATTTCACCTGCATTCTCATAAGTCTCGAGTCACGTTTCTTATATAGTTATATCATCTCTCATTCCATTCAAAAATACCAAAAAATTTATTTAAAAAAAAAAAATTCAAAGGCATTCAATATATAAATAGGATACATTTTTATAACCAAACCCACCTTGTTTGAAAAATACACATAATGGAATATAGGAGGGAAGAGAATGAGAAAGCAAGCATTGGAAGAGAGCATGAAGATGAATATGTGCATAAAATTTTGATTGCAGCAGGCACAACTCTTGCAATGGCATGTCTAAAAAGGATTTTAGTGATGTTTTTTATGGAGCAATGGCGAGCAAGAGTTTTTCTCATCCTCAATCTTGTTCTTTTAGCCATTTTTCTCACTTCGATTCGGTCGAGCTCAAGTGAAAATCAAGAAATTAATGATGATGATGATGCAAAGATTATCAAGAAGGGAAGAAAAGAATGTGGTAGCTTGTCTACCCAAGAAAAAGAAAGCAAAAAATGTCTTAATAAGACAAGTAATGCTCATGAAATATTAAAGCAAGAAGAAGTTCATCATAAAGTTGATAGTGAAGTTCATAACTTGTCTAAGGAGGAACTGAATGAAAGAGTGGAAGCTTTCATAGCAATGTTTAGACAGCATTTGGTTTCTGATGCAAGAAAAGGTAAAAACCAGTTCCTTTCAAGCCATACACAAACTCAAAATTTCAATTTACACAAGGATTCTAAGTTTGCCAATTCCAATGTGGCACATAGGCATAGTTTTTGTATTTAATGAGTAATTCTATGATTTCCATTCAAAATTGTAATCTTTCTGCTTTAAACTGCAGCACCATTGGTTTTTAATCATATAATTTTTTATTTTAGTGTTGAAGTGATGACCATTGTTTTAGAAATCAGGTTTATATTTTAGGGTTTGAATTGGGGATTTTGGGAGTAATTTTGTAGGAGACTATTGTCTTATGGTCCCATGGAGGCACATGCCAGAGCTATCAAAAAAACTCACTTGCTAATTATACTAATGGCTATCTCTCTTTTAACTTCAGTGGTTGACATATCACTATGAGCAAGCAGTCAATTCATGTAGATGCATGTTTAGTATAGGCACCACTCTTCTTTATCTTTGAGTGATCCAATTTTTAATCGTATTAAAAAATACACTTAGCCCCACAAGAAAATAGATTTATAGTGACGAAAGAACTCGTCATTAAATACTAAACCCGTCGTTAATTATTTTTAATGACAGGAAGTTTCCCGTCATAGAATATCACCACTGCCCTCGTAGGTAAAAAATACAAATATATATAAGTAGTTATGAGTGGGTAAGTTCAGCAATTAATTTGTAATTTGTATGCTAAAGATCAACGTGGAGGAATGAAACCTAAAAACGCAATGGATCATTCAAGTAATGAATTGGTTAAATATGGAGCGAAAGATTTATTAGTTATAGCGTAGGGAGAAATCAAAAAATTAGAGAAAGAATAAGAGATAAAACTATTAGAGTTATAAATACAATATAACTTTCATTTATTTACAAGAAGTGTAAAAAGTTATAAATTTAAAATAAAAATAAAAATAAAAAAGTCTAAAAACTAAAAAGAAAGTAAAAAATTTTTTTTTGATAAAAAAGAACCATCACTTTCTTCAGTAATGGTGCACCTGGGCCAAGCCTACCATTATGTCTACAGTACACTGACCCATCCTTCAAAACGTATGTGCTAAAACTATTTGAGAAACTATTTTAACAGGTTAATTTCATTTAAAATTATTATAATTTTGATAATTTGTACTAAAATAATTTTTTTAACTTTTCTTTTTTTTATAAAAATTATTTTTCAATAATTTTCTTACTAGATTGCTGATGTAGATATTAATGTGATAATATAATTCTTTAAATTTGTTGATATAATATCTATATAGATGATAATGTGATATTATATGTCTAACATTTCAATGTCACTTCATCAGCAATCCAGTGAGAAAATTTCCGTAAATAATTTTTATAAGAAAAAAATAAAATTTAGTGATTTTTATGAGAAAAAAATTAGAAGTTATTTTTACACAAGTTATCAAAATTATACGACTATCAGTAAAATTAACCCCTATCTTAACCATTATCCAATCACAAACCACACATTCAAATATATGATAAACTATATTCCTAGAGATTAATTTTTTTCAATTTGAGAGCTATGAGTAAAACAATTTCTGGTTATACCCAAATAATAAAATACTGTTAATAGGTGATGCCCCAAAAGAGTAAAGAGAGGATAAATGATTGAAGTTCAAGTGTGGCTAATTTTTATGAAACATAGTGGGAGTTGAGCAGCTCAAGAGGGACCCTTTCCATCCTTCCTCGCCATTGACATCATATTAATAAGAAGCACAAATGCCATACAATTATACCTCAATACTTCACAATCATATTCATGAACAAGTTTTGATAATGATAACCCAACAATTTCCTATCAGATAGAACTGCAATTCTTCTATTATTTTATAATTGATTAATATCAAAAAATTTTACTCTTTGAATTAAAGATTCTTGAAAATATTTAGCTTTTAATTAGTTCAAGATCTTGACAAAAATGGATATAATAGATATAAGATGAATAGACACAACAATTTTTCTATACTTTTATTTTTTATGAAATAAATCTTGCGATGAAATTCACAAAAACAATAATAAGGCTTAAAATCATATATTTAAGAATAAGTCTTGAGTATTGAATCAAGTGATAAATGAATATTTTTTTTTTTTTTGTATAAAGGGTCAAACTTAAAATTCAAACTCAACGTCTTACACCTCTGATCACCAGACCAGTACTATTAAATTAAAGTTCATTAGCAGTAACATGTGAATATTTAGCAGTTTGTTTGTTAACACCTGTAAAATTAAATCACTAACATCCAATTAAGTACTTCAAATTAAATCATTAACATCGTATTAAGTACTTCATTACCAAATTTATGAATTCAAGAGGTATAGCAACCTACACTGAGAAGTAGTAGAGGAGAGCAAAACCGAACCGAACCAATTTCAATTCAGTCTAATCGGTTCGGTTATTTCGGTTCAATTTTTAATATATTAATACTGCTTTCGGGCTCCCCACTACATCTATCCTAATATAGGGACTTTGATTGCCTGGCTATTAGCCTAATTGCAATTTGACAACCTTCCATAGAGTGGCAAATTTGCCAATATAAGGAAGCTTGTACTTCGGTCCTTCCTAGATCGGCCAGTGGTTTATATGGCAAATCATGTACAAATTGCATATTCTTAATCACTGATCTTGTACTTAGCACGATAAGAGTTGCCGCTAAATTCCAGACTTCTTTACTGTTAGCATATGATAGACCTGCCAACTGCCATACATTTTACTTATGCTAGAAGAGGGAAGAAGAGGGCAATTGAGGGAATTCAAAGTCAGCAGGAGCAATATGTAGATGTTAATAATTCAGGTCAGCTTAGTGTTGAGCAGGATAAGTGATGAGTTAGCAAATGAATAACTGCCATTGAGTCAATTGGCGGAAAATAACTGCCAAGGTTTTAGAAGGGAAAGAAGAATTTAAAGAGAATAGTGAGAATGGAAAAAGGAAAAAGAAAATTCTATTGCAAAGTGAGAGGTTGGGCAGAATAACTCTGTAATTGCTAATAATTCATAGTGATTCAGAGACTTGTGAATAGTACTTCTTGAATTATTATTTTTTTTGCTGTTTTTGTTCAACTGTTGTGAATTTCTATATCGATTTAATCGGTTCAATTTAAAAAGTTACAAAATCGAAATAATCAAATCAAACCTATATTAAAAAAATATTTTTTATACATATATATATATAATTAATATACATATATATATAATTTACTATATGTTTAAATATATAATTATATATTATAATATATAATATTTATATTTTAATATATTATATGTTATTTTAATATATTATAAATTATTTAATTATATTATATATTATATGTAATATATTATATACAAAATTACATTAATCGAATCGAACTGAACCTATTTTTGGTTCGGTTCGGTTTTGAATTAAACCAATCGAACGCACACTTCTAAGAAGCAGGAAACAAATTAAGAGCCTGTGAGGAAGGAAGATGATTGCACAAACTTACAAAAGAATAAGGTAACTTTTTCTATGTATATATTATTCAGAAAAACAAATTAAAAAGAAAAGAACAGAGTGTATTTATGCCATAGAGTGAGAAAAGCAATTATAAAACATGGTTCATAAGGGAGAAACCACAACAGTATATGAAGATAACAATAACCACTATGGGCCATATGATCCATCTACTTCTTAGATTGATTGACGAATGAATGAATTGTTATACGATAGATCTAGGTCTTCATTCATACGTACGGCAATATCAAAAAAATTTACTTTCATTTTCTGTTAAACAATTTTAAATTTATTATTTAATAATTGTATATTTATTATTAAATAATTTTATGTTCATTATTTAATAACTATATATTCATTATTTAACAACAATAAGTTTACGATTAAATAACTGTAAGTTCATTATTTAACTAAATTTTACTTAAATTCTCACAAATCAAACGCTCACAAAATCACATTATCAATTAAAAATATATTCATCTATTTGCAATTAACATAAAAAATTACAAAAAAAAAATTGAACATACTAAAAAAAATGAGAAATCGAATAGTAGAACAAAGAAGAAGAAGCGATGTTAAAGCTAATGCTAAATTAAAAAAAAATGCATGTATAAAAACCCTGAACTATATAACTGCATGCATCCAGGTCTATAAAATAATTTGCCCAAATGAATTGCATTAGGGATAAGGACTTTTCTCATAAGCACCACTCAATGAAAGACGCAGCCAATAATAACATATGGTCGTTTGGGATTGCTGCGGGTAAAAGAGCTTTTGGGCAAAAAAAAAAAAAATACTTCTTTTAGTTTTAAAAACTGCGATAAATAAATATTTTTCTAATAAGTAAGTTTATAAAAAATTAAAAAAATCAAAATTTACTTTTTACACATACAACAATCATTTCAAACATATCACAGTAAAACTTTAAGGTACTTGTTGGCTGTTATCCATCTCCTATTAATGGCAGTAATTCTTCATCTCATTAACCGGACCCATCACAGTTTCTTACACCATACACAGTTTTTGTATGACAAAATACACAGTGTACGAATAATTATTATTTTTATATCTATTATAAAAATGATAAATTTATATCAACATTGGTGGATTGTGGCAAAAAAAGAATTGAATTTGGAGATTTTTTCCAATTTTTACAATTAAAAATACCAATTAAGTCATCTTTTGATTAACAATGAAAACTTCCTCCTAAAAATACTAGTTTATTTATATGATTGCACTTGTAACTTTAAAAAGAATCTACATGTACTAATAAGCTTTAATTTAGTATATTAATATAATCTCGAATTTCAATCCCAATCAAATTCATTATAAAAATAGTGAAAGAAAATTACCCGGTTGAAATGAAAATTTTGCACAAAATATAGGGAACGTATGAAGAAAAAGGAAAGAAGCTAGAAGCTACAAGTAAAGCTTTATGATGATATGACTATTCATTATAGAGAGGACAGAAGCCCATGCATAAGCTAAAATTGTCTTACTTACTGGTCCAGTTTAGCTATATATCTATAGCATAATAGCTTGTTTGACTTTGGAAATAAAACCAAAATTTCATGTACAAATCCACCAAGCAAGACATATGTGACCAGCACGAACTCAGATAATCAAGCAAATGATAGAAGCTTGTGAGGTCTACAATTTTCTGGGTTAATTTCCCCTCTTGAATTAATTCCACCATGAAATATGGCAGAGAAGCTTCTTCCCCTTCTTCTTCCTCAACCCAAAATATATATATTAACTTGCTGTGAAAGATTCACTTTCCTTGTGCTCTTCTTCTCATGGGATTCTCAGTTCAAATGTCTACGTTTTTTGGGTTTGTCTGTTTGTTTCAATCTCATAACTTTGGTGTAGAGCGATCAACACTATGACTTTTAAAGTGAATGCTACATTATGTGATTGGGTTACTCAGTCTTCCTTTCATTTGACCAGAGGCATGAAAATTTGCACAAAGCAGATCTACAATATCCTCTTCTTGTAGTTGTGGCATGGGTTGATCTTTATTAGGAGCTATGTATAGCAAGAACCAGAAGTCTAAAACCAAAATATTTCATAAGTGGTTCAAAAGAAAGACTAAGAGAGCCGAAGCATACAGCTCGACTGAAATTTCAGGTTCAACTTCTTTCCTATCAAGTTACTTTTTATTCTTTCCTCCTGATTTATAATTATCTTCTAAGTGCCATATTTTTTATACAGATGAAAGTGAGGATGAAGCAGATTATGACCTGGATAGTTTTATTATTCATTCAACAGAGATTTATCCAAAAGACAAGTTAAGGTGAGGATACAAATCTTTTTCTTTGCTAATTATAGACTAGAAAGGAGAATTGGTTTCACTAATTATAACTTTATGTGCATTGTGCATATTTCAGAATCTTCGTTGGCACATGGAATGTAGCTGGAAGGTCTCCAGTAGGAAGCCTAGCAATAGATTTGGAAGAGTGGTTAAATCTAAAAGATGCAGCTGATATGTATGTGCTCGGGTATGCAACACTTAAAAGGGTATTTAGATTTAAAATCTATGAGCTTAATTGATAATAAAGCTAATTCTATTCCTACCAGCAGATTTCAAGAGATTGTACCGCTAAAAACAAGAACTGTCATAGGAGCAGAAGACCCAACTGAAGCGACGAACTGGAACATGCTCATAGGAAAAACTCTAAATGTTAAATTTGGATGCCCATGGTTGACCCCCATGTTAAATCCAATCTCAAGTGACAACTACCGCTATTTGAAGAATCATAATTCAGAAAGAAGGGCGAGTTTCTGTAGCCATTCGAGGATCCAAACCACAGAACGGCTAGGGTCACAGTACAAGCTAATGGCAAACAAGAAAATGGTTGGAGTATTTATAAGTGTATGGATGAAAAGGGAATTGCTGAGAAAATACTGCATTTCAGAAGTGAAAGTTTGTTCAGTGGCTTGTGGCATCATGGGTTATTTGGGAAACAAAGGCTCAGTTTCAGTTAGCATGTGCATAGAAGGAACAAGCTTTTGCTTCATTGCTGCCCATTTAGCTTCTGGAGAAAAAAATGGAGATGAAGGAAGAAGGAACCATCAAGTTTCTGAGATATTTAGGCGAACTTCTTTTCCTCGATCCTCTAAAGATGATGATGATGATAATCCCCATCCTCTCACCATCTTAGCACATGAGTAAGTAGTCCCCTTCAACAAACAAGCTATAGTATGCAATCATTCAAAGTTGTTGGTCAGAATTGGTGATTTTACCAAAGTGGGTTAAACATCATTTTGCTTTCTATCGGCAAATGATCATATTTAACCCAATTTTAATTTTACGGCAATCTAATCTAATTTTGATAAAATTGATCTTATTATGAATAATCTAGCTCGAAATTAATTCATGTAAAATTATTTGAAATTATATTGAACTGATCATAATTCAAATGTTGAGTCCTACTATATCTACGAGGATTTTTTTTTTTTTTTCTAAAAGTGAAAATTCAGTGACAAGCAATGAGACAAGATGACATTTAATCTGACATTTTTTACCAAGGCTTGATGTAAGAGAAATAGAGACCGAAATTATTTAAACGTAAGCAGGACATCAATAACATAGAATAAAGTTTATTAGCCTAAATTTATGTATTTTCCTGTTCCTGACACCCAAACCACCAAGGTCTATTATGAAACAGTAGCATTGATTATCAAGAAGATCTGAACTCAAAACTAATTATCTCACTCATTTAGATTTTAGGATGATCTAGATCTTTCTATGTATCACTTCAAGAATATGATCAAAATTCAATAAGTTCCAACTTCATGTTCTGAACTATTACAATGTACAAGGCATCTGTCTGAAATAAATGCTGGAAGCTTCAGATTTGAAAGAATCTGAAGCTTTAATTATTTGAAGAGATTATAAAAATACAAGGAACATCTCTACATTGATTGGAAAGTATTTTATTAAGATTGGTGTCATTTTATGCAGTCGGATATTCTGGTTTGGAGACCTCAACTACAGATTGTGCTTGGCAGACAACCTAGCCAGATATTTGATAAAGCACCATGACTGGAAAACGTTACAAGAGTTTGATCAGCTGCAAAGGGAACTAGAAGATGGAGGAGTATTTCAAGGATGGAGAGAAGGAAACATAGAGTTTGCACCTACATACAAGTATTCTTCAGCAAATTGTAATCGATACTCAGGTGGCTTCCCTAACAGATCAGGAGAAAAGCAAAGAACTCCTGCATGGTATGACCTAGTATTAGATTGTTCTTACGATCAATTGCCACAACAGAGCCTACATAATCCTCTACAATTTAACGAAACAGCTTATCTATACATTGGAGATTGAGAAAGCATGTCAATCTGGTGGCAGGTGTGACAGAATTTTATGGTACGGGAAAGGAGTGAAGCAACTTTCCTATGTTCGCAGTGAAAGTAAGTTCTCCGATCATCGACCTGTTTCTGCTCTATTTTCTATACCAGTAGAAGTCATGAAGCCTACTAGTTCAAAAGTTGTCCCACTGCAGAACATTCTTTCCAACATAACACCTCCTAGGAGAAGGGTAAGTTCTGGCATTATGGTTATAACATTATTTTCTGTGACTCTGTGTTGAGGTCCGATCTCTAGAACCCACATAACTGTGTCGAGTGAGTTTTTTTTTAACACAAGTTCATGAACTTATGGTCATGATGGTAATATCAAGATAATTGTCATTTCAGGAGCCAGTCAACTGTAATGAAGAGACCAAATTGACATTGCTATCGCTCATGGAAAAAGACAAACCAGCATCACCTACAGATATGCAAAAACTATAGCTAAAACAGAGGATAGTAAGTGCAGCCTGGCCTTGCTACTGGGTGGCCTTTTGGAGATATGCCATTTTTGTTTCACCCATATTTTGGGTTTTCATATAGTAATATTTGTTTATTACTTAAAAATGAAAAAGTTGATTAAATGAATGTACTCAGCATTCATTGATAATTAAATTATTACTTTAATGCAATTGCAATAATGAACATTTAGATATAGAGAGAGAGAATAAGAGTAATGCCACATCAATCATTTTGATGATTTGAAATATTGTTGGATATATACTGATTGCCTATATGAAATTCTTAAATGTAAGAATCAATTGACTGCTCACACTTTTTAATATTGTGGTTTGTCTCAACCACACTAACATAACATTTCAGTTTTAAGTAAGGCCATCAATATCAATCTGCATGCTACAAATGCTATGACCATCAAGAGCAATTATACAACATGCATTTGGTTTTCTCAACTGTTAAAATGCAGCGATAGCAAGTAGAAAATTTACAAGAGATCAATATGCAGAAATAGCAAGTAGAACACTCGCAAAGGGATTGATATGCACCAAAAGCAAGTAAGACACTTACAAGAGATCAATTTGCTTCATTTGCCTGAAGAATTCCACCAAGGTACTCCGCATTATCCTTATAACAACTAGGACATATGCATCTCTTCTGCAACTCTTCACCAAGAGAAGCACAAGACTGTTCCAGTTCAGAAGTCTGCCTATTTGCAGTCAAAGGAAAATATTTAGCATGTTTATGATAACATTATTTGGAGAAAAAATTTAAAGATAGTAGTTAGAAAGGCTAGCATATAAATCAGACATCAATCAGGTATAAATAAATTCAGGCCCATGCTAAATTTGATGACTGCAAGGGACGATTTTCGCAAAGCATTTTAAAATTGCGTTATGAGCTTTTGAAAGAAGCCTTGCTTAAACTCTCCACCTAGGAAATCAGAGCATGAACTTGGGAAAAGCCTCTTTTAGACAGCCCAAAGAACATTTTTCAGAATGAAGGTTTTCATGAAATGAAATGTTAGTAGTTGATTGCTCCAAGGGCATGGCCTTGTTTCATGGGTAGCTAATGCATATAGCACTTGCCTGAGATCCTTTACCATCAATTGCTAAAACCTACACAAGCTGGTCCCTTTGCTTTTCTATTTCCTTCTATTCGTTTAACTTTAATCCCTCCAGTGCAGTTATGGTAAAATCATAAACATTCAACTGTTAAATACAAAATCTGTAAGGATATTTAGTCAAATCCTGCAGTAATTTTGTTTCTTTCATTATCATCTCCATCAAAGAAACCTTCTTCTGAAGATCAACATACTCCAGCTGGACCTGCAGAGACCCAAGGACTGTTATTCAAGAAAATCTTTAACAAACTTTAGCTAAAACCAAATTTGAAAGAATGAATAATGAGTCATTTTACAATTAGAAAACATCAAAAGCCTTTTGAAAAGGGCACAGTTAATATCTGTGGCTTTGATACAAAAGAACTGACTTCCTACCTGGTTTTGAAGATCCTGTTCTGCTATGTATTCTAGTTCCTCTTTAGTTGTTTCGGAAACTGTATCCTCAAGGGTTTTTGAATCAGCTTCAGTGAGTATGTCTGTTTCAACTTTTTGTTCTGCTTCTGAAATTAAGTGCCATTTCCAGAATAAACATAAGGGAAGTAAAGGACAGTGAAAAACCATTATTTGTCCCATTAAAGAATATAAATTGACATTGAGAGGAAAGAAATGGATTGCGAAGTGGAAGCTCTAATGGATTGTGATTTACTGCAAACATATGCCAAAAAATTTTACAATGATAAAAATAGCCCTGTTCCAATTAGAATAATTATGCTTCCTCATTGATGTCTGGAGCCTGGACTCTAGACAACTTCTAACAAATAAACTATCTACAAAGATAATTCATGCTTCAACATGGTATCAAAAGTTTGCTGATATGTGGGATGCATTAGAAAACTTAAACCAACCTCAAAACCCAAATATTGAAGGATGTTGAAGTCAGAGGGGCTAATAGGTTATAAAGACTTTCAACATCATAAGCAGATGATGCGGGATTCATGATTAAGAATGGCAAAGAAGAATATGTTTAACAACCCACCTCTACATCAGCCTATGAGAAATAAAGAGGAAACCAAGCTCTATACCATATTAGAAAACTCAAAGCCAACCTCAAAACCCAAGTATTGAAGTTAGTGTAGCTAATAGGTCATAAAGAGACCCTCAATCTTATAAGCAAGTGATGAGGGATTAGAGACCAAGAATGGGTTAGAAGAAATACATTTAACAGTGTACTGTGGTAAACTTGCTGAGGGACAAGACAACCATTTGTTAGTTTCCGAAGTTCAAGATTCTATGATTAGGAAGTTATACATTTTCTTGAAAGGATAAAACACTTAATCATTATGCATCATATAGAAAATGTGAATCAATAGTTATATCTCTACAAACTTTGAATGCCAATAAATTCCATGTCATCACCTGCTGCGATTCTACTGTTTTTCTCTTCCTGGAATTTGAATGTCATTGTCTTGTGGAATTTCCTAAACATGTGAACAGTAAGCAGACAAGTCAGCAGATTTTTCTTTTCTTTCTTTTTTTTTCTTTTTTAAATAAGTACTAGAATGCAAATTCAAATCTAAAGTAGATCACTCATGGGATAAGTGAGTGTACTTGAAAGCTATGTTGCTTGGACAGATCTAACTCCTTGTTTTTTAAAATTTAGGGTACGTGGATACGGTTAAAAAGTACCCAAAATTAGGGTACGGATACGGGAATACGTCTATATATAAAAATGTAAATATTTTAAAAGGATGGTAAGACCTTCATCTTGGTTGAGAATCTATAAACATTCAAGAGGATTCTAAATGTGATACAAACTCCTCTTGATTTCCTTGAATTTTATCAATTCTTTTTTATGTAATTTCATCTTCAAGTAAATCTTCTTGAATAAAGGCTTTGCTCCTATTTACATGGAACAACTATGTGATAAAATTCAGTAGCAAGCTGCAGGTATAGTATTAGGAGAAATCAGGTGTACCTACTTTTAAAGTGGAGGATCTGGTACGTAATTCATATTCATACCAATGTCATACCCAAAGGGTACGGGTACTTCTTAAAAAATGAAGTGTCCAAGTAACATAGCTCGAAAGTGTGATGGAATTCATAAGCTTCCAAGTACTCACAATGACAAGCATAAAAGATAGAATTTATACATTTCTCTGTAAGCGACACCAACCTTATCTGGTTGTTGAGCCTAAACATCTGACTAATAAATTCATCTCTGCACAGTAAGAATGCATTACAGTAAAAGCAGAAATTACACCAATTAACAACACTTTTTTAATATTCGATCAAAAAATTGATTATTCTCAAAGATAACAAAACTGGCTCTAATAATAGTAACAGTTGTTTACCGTGAGGTTCTTTCTTCATTCTTTGCATGATCAGACGAGTTTCAAAAAATAATAATAATAAATAAATAAAAGAATTAGCAACATCATAAAACCAAAGCAATGCTTAATGCAGCTTAAAAAAAAAGGGACCAGAATAAGGCATAGGCATCACCTTGAGACTCTCCACTTCTGAGGATATTTTATCTTGAATCTGGGAAATCCTTGCCTGTAAGTATTTTAAGCTCATTATATTCGGAAAAAAAAAGATAAAAGCCTAAATAATTTATTTGAGATTACTCGCATTGAATTAAACGAGAAGAGAACAAGCATAGGTCAAAGAAAATAATTAAAACCTCTAGGATTTGAATTGAAGCGACGTCCAAAGCCAATTCAACTTCGTAGCCTTTAAGCTCTTGCTCAGTAGTTTCTTTGAACCTTTTGAATTCTTCCAGCTCCGCATTTTTAGCTTCAAGTTGAGATTGAAGCTTTTCGATTCTCTTCTTTAAGCCAACAATTCTTCTCTCTGAATTTCTCCATTGACAGGACAAAATTTTAGCACGTAAATTTTTTTTTTTAAAATGTTCCGGCCTATGATTATAACAATCAAAAGAAAATGGATCTTCTAATCCACGCATTCAGCCTTCGTATTAGTAAGAGAAAAGAGATAGAACGACTACAGGCGAATTCACAACATTTCCTGCCGTTTCAGTGAAGCGCAAAATTTTAGCATCCATTTGGTTTGCAAGAAAAGAAATCATAACTTAAATTCCAAATTCTTCCGCAATTTCAGCCATAAAGTTGAGAAATCTTCACTAAACAGCGAGTCATTCAAAGATTTTAAGGCATAATTTAGGCAAAACAAAGAAATGGAGCGAAGTGAATTTTTCTCGACATTTATTCCATTTTCTCTGAAACCAAACTTATATACGAAACTGAAAAATAAATGAATGAAGAAGAAGAAGAAGAAGAACGGAGACGACCTCCTAGTGATTTCTTAGAGGTGCAGTCGCAAATTAGGGTCAGGAGTTGCTTCTGCAGATCAATTCCCGCCATTGCGATGTCTTCTTTTAATCTCTTTGTTAGGCGCTGCTCGCTCTAATTTGAACGAAAGTTTTGAAAACAGAGGAAACAAAATGGCAGGGGGAATTTTACAAATAAACCAACTTAAATTTCAAAACCATTTCAAAATATATATATTTTTGGTATATTTTTATTATATTTTAATTCAATTTTAACCAATAAAAAATAAAACAAGAAGAATTAATTATTAAAAAAAATAATAATAGAATTCAATCAAAATTCAAAAAAATACAAATTTTCAAACAAATAATTTGGTATACATTTCGGAATACCTTAGAAGTACCTTGGGAATACCTTTAGAATTCACAATGAATTCCCTTGAAATTATTTCTTAAAAATATCTTGGATATACCTTGAAAATATTTTGGATATATTCTAAAAATATTTTAGGTATACCTTTAGAAATATCTCGGAATTTTTAATGAGTTCTCTAGAAGGAATTTCTTAGAATACCATAGGGATACTTTCATAAAAATATTTTGAGTATACATTGGAGATTCTCAATAAATTTTCCAAAAATATCTTTGATATATATCGAAAATATCTTTAGAAATTACATATAAATATCTTGAGTATACCATGAGAAAATAAATCAGTAAGAATTAATTAAATTATTATAATGTGATATAAAACACAATAATGAATTTCAGATAAAAAAAATCAATAAAAATCTTGACCAATAAGAGGTATTATACTGTGATATCATACTTCAAATTGCATGTCGGATTAATTTTAGCATCCCTTCATCTTTCTAATCGATTAGTTATTGAGTTGTGCTATTAATTCCCTTCATTTGATCCTTTTGCCGAATTATATTTGAATTCTGAACTCAATGCATTCTTCTCACCATCATGTCCACTGACGACAAACACCATCCGTTCAGAATTGAATGCACAACCGAAATATGACTGTCTTACCCCTAGTATATCAGTCCCATGTCGTCCTGTCACTGTAACGAAATTGAAAAGGAAAACTGAATTAGAAACTTCCCACTTCACCCGGAACTATGTCGATGTGCCACTTCTCTTGAGATTGGATCCTATTGTTGCGAGTTTCGGTTGTTTATTCCTTTACGCCGATCAAGACAGTTCGTCAATCACTCTTCTTTTTCATCATATCAGCATTAGACTTGAGAAATTTCAGCTGCGTACTGTCTAATGAAAAGATTTTTGGTAAGATTAAAAAAAAAAATTTTGGCATGTATTAATAAAAAAGAGGTGCTGAGTGAAAATTCCTCGAAGGTAAGAGAGTTATAAGCCCATGATGTCTTTAGCTCAAATATAAAGCGATCTCATTTTAACAAACAAACCCTTTAGAAAACCTAACACTAGATAATTAAAGGTGAAAAAATTAGTCTAATTAATTATATATGCATTCAAGTTATTTTTTCTTTGTATTTTATAGTAATTTGATATGAATTCGTGTCAAGCAAACCTAATAAATTGATTTTAATAATAAATATACAGTGTACATCTATTATTAAAATTGATTAGGATCACAATCCACATAATATATCATATCAAAATTCACGTATAATTTATTAATTTACAAAAATTATTATGAGTTCACCTTTATATAATTTTCAATTAATAAAAAATGAATAAGAAGTTAAAACAATTTAATTAAAATTGATAATATTAACAATTTTTAATATATCAAAATTTCACTTGTTTTATTTTATTTTTGTCTCAAATCAAATATAATTAATACCATTCTATAGATAATTAAATAGACATATTTCATATTAAGAGAAATTCTTAAGTAGACTTAGTCTATTATGTCATCCGCAAACTAATTTAATCACAAAATAATACATGTATTTTATTGTTTTCTTTTTACATTGGTTGATATAAATAAAATCATCGTATATATCACTCTATAAAATCTACCTAATAATTTTTTCCATAATAAATGATATTTTTTTAATTAAATATTAAAAATAATAATAATAATTCATCTCACTCCTAATCCTTGAACTTATTTTATCTAAATTATTGACAATTATGACAGAAAAAAAATTGTTAGAAATTGCTAAAGCAACATAAAAAATTAAATTTGATTGCACAAATCAAAAGTTTAATAGTCACACAGGGAAAAATACAAATAATTGGAGGGTTTAGTTTTGAAACTTTATTTAAAAGAGAAGAAAAAGGGAAAAAGGAAAAAATGTCTCCTAATTAGTTCTAATTTGATTTAAAAGGACATATGCTAGTTAGACATCCACATTGAGATAAAAGTGAGAATCCAATTGTTGACAAGTCAAATAAATCAATGATTTATTGCAATATCTCTATCACTAAGTAACCGTTTGGTTAAAGGATATAAATAGAAATGACAATCAAAATTAGAATGAAGAATAATGTAAATGAGAATAATTGATTTTAATATGCTGTTTGGTTATTTTTATTAAAGAATGAAAATTAAATTAAATTTGTTCATGTTTGGTTAAATTATCATATTTATATAAATACATTTATTTTGAAATATAAATTTATCAATTAATAGTAAAATAATATAATTTATTGATTAACAATAAGGTAATATAATATTTATAAAATAATATAGAAGTGATTCTCTAATTATTTAAATTTAAATTATATATAAATTCCATTTATTTAAAATAACTACACTTTTAATTTTATTATTATTAAAAAATAATATTATCAAAATTATATATTTTTTATAATGTCTTCTAATATTAATTAAAAGTATATTGAGAAATTAAAAAAAATGATTATAATTTATATTTAGTTAATTAGACTTAATTTCCATAAGAATGAAATTATCATTCTCTATGGAAAGAGAAAAATGCATGATTCTCATTGATGGGAGAATCACATTCTCATTCCCATTAATTTGTTCTTTAACTAAACATATCATTCTTATTCCTACCCATTTTTTAATGAACTAAACACTCCCTAAATGTCTATTTCATAATATAAATAATTTCAGATTTTGATTTCCGAATAATTAATATCCCATAACGAGGAAAAAAAATAAAGAGAAGAAGATGATGAAAAAAGTATTTATGACGAAAGTTTATAGACTAAATTAACTAATTACAATTTATAGCATGCAATTAGATTAATTTACTATAACAATTTGCTAATTTATTAATTTAAATATGTTCGCAGGGGTACATGCAAGTGTAAACTAGTGGGGTCATTGAACCCATAAAAATTTCTAAATCTATAATAATGAGTACAATATTTTACATATGAACCGCATTAAAAAATAAAGTATACTATAATAAAATTTAAAAAATTCTGCTTTTTTAATTATTTAAAAAAATTAATGAAAAAAAAGTAAAATAATTGTTTAGTGATATATATTAAAAATTATATATTTGATAGTGTTATCAATGATACATTATTATTTTAAAAATATGAAAACTCACAGAAAAATGTTATAAAAGAATTTTTTTATTATTTTATTATTGCATGCATATTTTATAATTAAAATTTATATTATGTATATAAATCAGTGGTAGAGTCAGGCCCCATAATTAGAAAGACAAACTTATTTTTTAGGAGAGATCCATAAATTATTGGGCAAACATATCTTTTTTAGGACGAACAAATATTAAAAATAGTATAAATTTATTATTATATGTATTTTAAAAAATTTAAGGGGGAGGAGAATTATCCACCCTTAAATGAATGTAGTTCTGCTACTAATATGGATTCCACTGTCAAAAATTTCTAAATACTCCCAAATTTGTTCGATTTAATCAAATTGTTAGATCCAGGGTTGTAAAAACTGGTCAACGAACCAGAAAAGCCATTGAGTCACAAGTTTATGATCGAACCGTGGTCGAACTGATGTCAAACTAGTCTGCATAATATTTTCATAAAATATAATATATTTCATATATAATAAAATATAATATGTTTCATACATAATAAAAATAGAATATAAATTGTTAGAAGTCATTTATAGTGTACAAGACTAATATAATTTGTCTCATATTTTAAAAAAAATCATATTCTATATATTTATATAACTAAATATTTAATTAATTATTAAATATAAAAGTAATTAACCTATAACTTGAAAATACAATTAACAAAAAATCTCAAATTGTAAAAAGGGAAAGATAATATAAAAAAGAAGAAAATAAATATAAAAAGAGCCAACAAAGTAGAAAAAAGTAAGAAGAAATATGACATATCATCTTATAAATAAAGGGTGAGTTAAACATTCAAAAATATATTTATTTTAACTAATTTGACTAGTTTATAGTTAACTTATATAATTTTGGAGTCAATTTTTTTATTGAACCGATTGAATAAGTTAGATTACACCAAATTTCATAGTTATTATTATTTTTTGCACAAAATAAAAATGATCCAGAAAACCGATCAATCCAGCAGTTTTCGATTTTTTGGTTGAATTGGTTGAATCATCAGTTTTGAGGTTAGAGTATTTTTCTTTCGGGTTTAGGGATAAAAACCGTTCGGCCTAATGTTTAGTTTTCAGTTGAAATTGTCGGACCGGATCAGTTATTACAATACTGGTTAGATATATTAATATAATATATATCAATAAATTAATAATTATTTATATAATACAATATTTTAGAGTTAATTTCACTAATAGTCATTATACTTTTGATAACTTGCACAAAAATAATATTTTTTATTTTTTTCCATAAAATCACTAAACTCTATTTTTTTTCCATAAAATCATTTACGATAATTTTTTCACCGAATTGCTCATAACATGGCACCGGAATGCTAATATATCATCCACGTAGATGTTACGTCAACAAATTTAAAAAATTGTGGTGCTACGTCATTGTCTATAAGACAAATTCGATGAGAAAATTGCTAAAAGTAATTTTTATAAAAAAAATAAAAAAATTATTTTTACGCAAATTATCGAAAAAATAATGACATTCGGCGAAATTAATCCAAATATTTTATCATTAATTTAGAGAAAAAATATTTTCATGTGCCGAGTGGAATCAATATTCATATAATACAAAATCAAGCAAAAACGAACAACAAGATAGGACGTAGTTATATGAATGCTGCCTAATGTGTTTGCCACATTAAAAAAGAGTATAGTAGTTTTTACAGGACATTTTTGGCACGCGCCGTAATTAAGTGTCCTATAGCTGTTTTTGGAGCATTTATGGTGTCACGTCACGGTAACAGAATTTGTTTCAGTTCCCCATTGCTGCAACTTATGCTTTCATGTATGATCCCAATTTCTATCACTATACCATAAAGGCGTTAATAAGATGATATGTGTATTTCCTAGTTTAATCATGAGTTTCAAGTTCAAGGCATATATATACAATTATTTTAAAAATTATGGGAGAGTATTTTATTATTTTTAAAATTTTATTCGTTATAAACGTAATTAATATCAGTATATAGTGTTAATTAACCGATTGATAATATATATATATATATGTGGCATGACAAAAAAAATATTAATAATATAATGCATATTGAACAATATAAGTGGCATGGACTGGTAAAATACAAAATTTCAATGCATTTTGTGAAAATTTTGGTATAAAAATATATATAACTAGTAACATTTTTCTATATGAACAATTAATACATTCACGTATGTATTAATTGACATGAATTTAATTAATAACATATACTGTCATATAAAAGTTAATATTACTTTATTAGTGTTAGAATATCCCATTGTTTGGTTATAATTCTGAAATACTATTATAATAGTTTTAGATAGTTTTTTTTTTTCCTTTGGGCTAGTTTGTGGAAAAAATTTAATTTTAAATTTATTTATCTACCAAAATTTTAAATTAATATAAAGAGAATTTTACAAAAATATTAAAAAATAGATACTGATTTACATTTTTACTGATATTCAAATTTTTTTTTTAATTTTACTAAAAATAATTTTTTAAAATTAAAATAGTATCTAAATCCCAAAATCATCTCAGATTGTGTATTTTTGATATATCTTAAAAATATACTGGTTCAATTTTCACTAAAAACCAATAAAAAGAATAAGAACAATTAACTCATTAAATAATAATAATAACAATAGAATTCAATCAAAATTCAAAGTATTTCAAAATTTCAAATAAACATTTTGGTATACTTTTCAGAATACTTTGAAAATATCTTAAATATATCTTAAAAAATTTTTAGGAATATCTTGGATATACCTTGGAAATTCTCAAAGAATTCCTCCCAGAGACACACCAAATTTATTTTACATAATGCCATTGTTGGGGAAACATCGACATGCAATAGAGAGAGAGAGAGAGAGTTTGTAAGCAAATGATAAAAGAGATAAAAGAACAAACTTACAAACCTTCTCGCTACAAAATTTTCAGTAAAACATACATCAAGCAACAATACCAATTTGTTTATGTTCATTTAATTAAGTAGTAGATGTGAGTTATATCTCAACAAGGATTGATATAGAAACTGTGTAAAACTCTCTCATATAGCATACTAAACCACTATACAAGCGAGTGCTACCACATACATGTTATTGATCCTTTAACTATTATTCTTTTTTTAGCCTTTACCGTTTGAACATATTGTGATATCATTCATCTGGTTATCCATAACAATATGCAAGTATATAATTAATTATCATGCATTCATGCACATTAAATAATCCGTAATCGAAAGTATGTAATCAGGGCTACACATGCCCAAAAAATGAAAGTCATTTCCTATATTCAGTAATCACTGTGACACAATTTTATATTTTCTGTTTATCCAATTAATTTGCCCAATTACTCTTTGCTAGACTACTATATATGGGTTGTGAATAGGGGTGCTGTCGAAGCTGAAGCCACCCTATCCACTTAACCATGACTGTCTGAATCTGTATTTAAGTCAAGTAAGCTCTCGGAGCTGAAGCCAACTTGACTGAAAAATAAGTAATTGCTAGTATAATAGGTCAATGACGCTCTTGGAGTTGAAGCCAACTTGATTAAAAAATAAGTAATTGCTAGCATAATATGTCAAGAGCACTCTCGGAATTGTAGTCATATTGCCCGGAAATAAACGCATAAATAATCCTACGGTATCGTAATCATCCTTAATACCATGACATCTATCCTATAGTCAATTCTAGTATAAGTAAGGATATTTAAGTCGTTTTTTCCTTTATAATTGCATGAGCCATATTCCATGATATCGCATGACAACATAAACATTGTATTATATTATCATATCACATCATAATCCATGTATCATCATATACATATCCATTTATTTCATGTCATGTCATATCACATAATACATAATATCATTATCAACACATCCCAAAAGAATTATCACATATCCATATTTTTTCCATATTATATCACAATATATTAGGCATATGTATTCAATATTATCAAAACTAGCATAATACCATTTCATATAAGCATGTCTGTACCTTAGCATACGGCGATGTGCCATTGCGGTATTGGTGCCGCTGGCCTGGCCCATCGCAAGGCTATGCAAGTCTGGGATCGTGTGAATCCCGACCGGAAAAGGCCTGACACCAGCATAGAAAATTCAGTTTTCACATGCATACTCTAATTCTCTTGATTCAAATAGCATCACACTAATTCCAGAATATCATATATCATTTAAACAAACCATTTTACCACTATGAACATGCCATAGTCCAATTAATTCATGTTAAACCAATTTCACATGAAAAATCATGAATAATCCATGTCATTAATCCATATCATTATGTTCAAACCATTCATATCAATATTCGTAGCATTTAATAGAGACATAACATTCAAATTACTTAGGTTCTAGCAAACATGTAGCCAGAAAGCGAATAAATATGATTATATGTACAAACCTCAAACAATAGAGCCAAAAAGAATCCCCAGTCTATGTCTCTCTCACGTTCTGATGTTCGCTTCCTCCTTTGATTCCATTCCCTAGCATCAGCTATACGAAACAAAGGGTCACAAACCGTCCTATATCTTATGTTCTCAAGGAATCACACTGAGAATTTTGAAAAACCTTAACTCAACGTGATTACAGCCATTAAAATGGTGCTAAGGTCATTATATACTTATTGAATCACGTTTGGGGGTCAAGAACAGAGATGAATAATTCGGTTCTAGAGACTGTTTGGAAGAAATCTTTTGTTTTGATGAAAAACACTAAAAATCCTAATTAAATCCTTGACAATCCAATTCAAATTGTGTTTTCTAGTGTTAAATCAAAGGGCAATCGAAGGGGAACGAATGAGTGTTTCTGGAGTGTCTAGGATGTATAGATATTGATTGGATTTCTGATACGTGCAGAATAGAGTGCAAAAACATATATTTATAACGTGCAGTACAGATGTGAGTCTCAATTGGGAATCCAGTATCGCGAGCGCAAAACCTTTCTCGACTGTGATCTAGTCTTTCCCAAGCAGGATTAGGCTCTGTCCACCAATACAGTAAATAAGCCGAACTTGTCCTATTTTATACTCTTATTTTTAATTACCATAATACCCTTTCAAAATACGCATTATTTTTATGCTTTAAATTGTGGGCGTTACAAACTAGATTCCATTCGACAGAGCATAGAGGCAAAAAGTATCCATAAAAGATATGTTGCTTATTCAATAATTACTTTTATCTTATATCTACCATTAACAGTTTCACAATTTGGAGAAGAGTGTTGATATCTTAGTTGCAACTCCTGGCTAAGTATAAGTGGAAAAAGAATCTAAAGGGAAGTGACATTGAAAGAGGTTGTTCTATGGGAATCATCAATGAAGAAGATGGCAATAACTCAAGAAAGAATCTCTAGCCTTGTTCCCGAAGTATACCAGACATTGTTTTACCTTTTGCTTGCGTTTTGATAGCAAATAAGAAGAGAAGGAAGATGAAAGTAAAAAATCATAAAGAAGTAAAATTGAAAAGAGCATTTGACAAAAATTAAAATGGAAAAAAATGACGGAATTTTTGGAAAAGAAAGTTAAAATGAAGTAAATAGTGTAAAATTCTCCGATATGAAATCCACCATAAAACTTTATTTATTTATTTTATTTTTATGAGAATACGATTTTAACTCTGGCAGAATGACGTGATTGTGAACTTCTTAGTCCTATGATCTAGAATTATATACTGGGCGAAGGTAGGTCGTCTTCAACTAGTGAGGTGAAGTATACACCAGATCTAGAAGAGGTTGGTGGGCAGCGGCTAACCGCTTTTTTTTTAATTAATCTATTTAGTTCCTTATATTTTTCTTTTTATTTCATAACTAAATTGTCGAACGTTAAATTTTTATAGCATACTATGAACATTCAATTTTCAGGCTCAGTTGAATGATTAATTTTATTTATAATTATTAAATTTTATTTTTATTACAGTAAAATTATATATTTTTTTTCATTTTAAAAAAATTATTCAACTATATTTTTATTTAACTAAAGTTAATTCTAGTCAATTTTCTCATATGGATAATCGAAAATCTGATATATCAGCTAACGTGTCACCGGAAATCTGATGTGTCACTGAAAATTTAATATGGCAACTGACATGTCATCGGAAAATTGGAATGAGTGACTTTAGTGAAATAAAAATATAGTTTAGTGATTTTTTTGGAATGAAAAAATATTTTTTGATTTTACCGTAATAAAAATAAAATTCAGTAATTATAAAATAAAATTAATCCCTCAGTTGAACGGAAAAAATTCTTTTATTTTAGTTATAAGAGATCAAATCGAAGTTCCAATTTTTACCACATACTATTGCGTACTAAATTAAAGCTTAAAGTTTATAGGTGAAAAAAAAAAATCATAGGATTTTTTTATCATCACTAGAATGAAATTGGAGCGGAGGTTTTCTCAGGCACATGAAAAATATCATATAGTAATATATATGGGCTGGTCCACGATGTAATTTTGTCAGCGTAAACCCTAGAAACCAGACACAGTCCGCTTTAGGCAGTTTTGATTTTGGGCATCTAACAGGTTTCACTCTCAATCTCAATCAGTCTTTTCCATTTTTAAAATTTTTTACTTTAATTGTTTATGGGAGAAATTTGAGAACCTAAAACCTCGAAAATTTATATATTATTGCATATATTTTAAAATATTAAGAGAGATAATTGCATATTCTTAAGTAAATATGGTTCCACCATTGTTGAGAATGTATATTAATTATAATTCAATAAAAAAATTTATAATAAAAAAATAAATATCTAAAATTTAAGAAATTTAGCTCAAAAATTATATAACATTTTAACTCATTTTTCTAACGCTATTTGGCATTTCGCCTCACCTTTTTGGTGCCATATATCATTTTATCTCATATTTTTTACGCCATATGACATTCTTTCTATCTTCCTTATTTATGACTCATCAAAACAAGCTAAACAATAATTTTTTTTTTAGTTAAATTCTTAGAATTTAGGTATTTTTTTCTTACAAAAAAAATTTTTCTAACTAAATTGTAATTAGGTATAAATTAAGTGAGAAATTACTTTCAGATAAATATTGTTATTATTATTAGACATTAATATATATATATATAACTGTATTTATTTACTATTATAATAAGAGCACATATCACAATAAATCCTAAATTTTACATATTTTTATAATTATATTCAATTCTACAAAATTTATATTTAAATTATATATATGAATTTTCACTTTTATAGCTCTAGCCTCGATATTTTAAAATTGGCCTCCAAATCTAGTTAGTGCTAATGTGGATTGACATATAACATTTTTTATTAAAAAATTTAGTTTCTCTCTCCACACTCTCCCCTCTATTTTTTCTAAATCTTAAACTTTGCAATTCACTCTCCTCTCTATTTTTTCTTAATTTTAAACTTTGCAAGATATCACAATTATATCCAATTCTAAAAAATTCTATTTAAGTTATATAAACTTTTATTTTTGAAATAAATATAACTTCAGTAGTTTGAAACTAGTCACAAAATCTAGTTGACACTTACAGGAATTTATTTAATGAATTAACTAATGCTTATGTAAATTAACAAGTGCTAACTTGATTAAATATATCTAATTATAATTGGATAATTAAACTAGAGTTTCAGCTATTTAATCCAATTATTTAATTCAATAAGTTTATTTAATTTACATCAGATATTTCATTCGGTCAATTTATGTAAATATTAGTTTGATTTGGAGATTGTTCTTATGTTACCAAAACTAGATTTGTTTTAAAAATAAAAATTCATATAATTTAAATAAAATTTTTAAAAAATTGATATAATTGTGAAATTTGTAAAGGTTCATGATTTTTTTTTTTTTTACAATTTTCTCTTTCATATGAGCTATTTATTCCATTCTATCATTCCACATTAGTGCCTTTTGAGATACCGAGACTGAATTTATTACGAAAGTGGAAGTTTATATAATTTAAATAGAATTTTTATAGAATTGAATATAATTGAAAGAATGCGTAAAGTTCAAAATTTATTTTGATATTTGACTTTATAATAATATATTAATAAAAAATTTTCTATATTGTAATTGATTGTGATTTACATGTGTGTTTACAATCCACTCCACCTATGAAGATAAAGTTGTATTCAACTAAACAACAGTAATCTCCTAGGAAAAGTAGTTTTCATATTGGTGGGTGCATATGAAAGGTGGCACCCATATATCACTCTTAGTTGGATTATCATAACCCATAGTTAATGGTGAAAAAATTAGTAACTAGGGCGAAAGGGACTGCTATCAATTAAATAAATAAGGTAATTAAGCGGTTGAATTAAGTCCGACTATTAAGTAAACCAACTGTTTTCATTATTGACTATAGAATTTATTACGAAGCCTAATAGGTCATGGTCTACACGACATAAGTAATTATTTTTTTGCATTCACTTTAATTGACATTATTGACTATAGGATTAAAGCATAATAATATCTTCCCCACTTAGTACACACAAAATTTATTGCCATATATATGATGAAAAAGTTTTTCATGGAATTTATTAAAGTTTGGCTTGTGCAAGTCTTGATTCATTGTCAATGACATAATGGTGTTGATAAATTGATTTGTAAGCTAAATTAGTAATAAATTATCAATTATACAAAGTAAGAACTACATGAACCTTAAGTGGGTAATTTTTTTTTTTTCCATTCTTTTGAAATTGTACATATATGACATATACCACTTTCTTTTTAAATTATTTTCTTTCTTATTAATTATCTATGCGTATAAGTTGAGGGAACCTCAGACCATGTGAACAAATTCTGTTTGATTTATCTTTTTAGAAGACCATATTTAGGGATATTCCTCATTCAATTCCATCGGTTTCTGGTCAAAATGGGATGAAAAATTCTCACTTCCTTCCCTCATATGGGAATTGAGGGCTGTTCTTTAGTGCTATAGGTTAATACACATGTATATATTCTTAAAATTATTAGAAAAAATTAATATTATTTGTGCCGTTTTAATTTTAAAAATCATTTATTTATTGCAGGTTAATTAGGTTATAAAAAACGTAATAATATTCAGTCCTGTATACGACACATCAAAATGAGTGAAAAAAAAAAGTCAAAAAGATTTTTTTTGGGGGTATTGATTCCTGTGATGGGTTTGGACCATTTGATGCATTACAAAGAATTAGCGTTGCTTTGCGGATAAAATTTGATGTTGAATGACGCAGTGGATTGCAAGCTTCAAGTTCTCCTAATCACGAACTGAGGGCATTGCCAAGTAGCCAACTTCTCTCAAATTTTTCTTTCTTTATCTCCATTTTGTAAAATTTGAAATAAATCTAAAATATATACATTAATTTTCTAAAACTAATCCCAATATCTTATTAATCCAAAACCTATTCACTTCACCAAATGGCACAATTAATTTTATAATTTGTCGGTTGGTCACCCTAAATTAGTGAAGTAAAAGTATATATATATATATATA
>CATIWF010107165.1:0-18823 GCA_949630135.1 Balakata baccata
CTAAACACCCGTGTAGGAGGCGAATTTGTCTTAAGGAAACTGTGTGCTACACAGGCCTCAGATTGTTTTCCATTTTCTACTATTGATTTTGAATATTGAATTAACATTTCTCCTATTTCTTGTATTTGATATCTAACAAAACATTCTTTGGACGGTCCATCAAGAGTTTTCAATCAGATTGGGGGGGGAGGGAGGCGAAGGAATTTCAAGCAATGTCTCATATATAAGCGAAGGAATTTCAAGCAATGTCTCAATATATATATGCCAATGGCATCTCCCAACGAAGTCCTTGCCCATACACACCTGAACAAAATGGTTGTGTAAGCATCGATATGTAGTTGAAACTAGTTTGAAATTTTTACATCATGCATTGGTTCCCGCAAAATTATTTTGGGATCATGAGTTTGAAGCTGCAGTCTATGCTATTAACTGGTTACCAACACCAAGATTGAAAAATAAATCACCTTATGAAGTTTTATTCAAAATTAAGCTTGATTACAACTTCATGAGAATTTTTGGATGTCTGTGTTATTCTTGGATGCGTCCTTATGCTCAAAATAAATTGTCACCTCGATCATCCAAGTGTGTGTTTTTGGGTTATGGAAAATTACACAAAGGATATAAATGTTTTGATTTACAATCTCAAAAATTATTTTACTCATGTCATGTGTATTTTCACGAACACGTATTTCCATTTGAAGTGGCTGGCCTGCATCACTCCAGTGAACAAGAATCCAATTCGTTCATACCTTAGCCCCTATACCAAAGAGCCCTACACCCACTATTACCAACCCACCCACCCACCCAACCAATACAATAATTGTCCCACTATACCTGTTGTTGCAGAAAGATTGACTCAAAATTTTACAACCTCTCCCTCATCTTCAGCTTATACCACTCCCTCTATTGAAAACCTAGATATTGCATCAGCTGCTACACCTCTGACACAATACCATCTCATTCATTAGAGCAAAACCCAAACATTGGAACCATAATAAACACTCACCCCATGTTAACATGCTCCAAAACTAGTCATTCTAAACCCAAAATGCTCACAACACAAACAACTGAAATAGAACCCACCTTTTTCACACAAGCCATGAAAGATGAAAAATGGCGACGAGCTATGAGTGAAGAAATTGATGCTTTGCTTTCAAATGGCACTTGGTAACTGGTACCACGATCAAAAGCCACAAATATAGTAGGGTGCAAATGGGTATATCATATCGAAAGAAATCCAAATGGGACCATACAAAGGTACAAAGCGAGATTTATGGCATTAGGATATCATCAAAGACCAGGTATCGACTATTCCGATACCTTCAGTTAGGTCATTAAGCTGGCAGTAATTCGCCTTTCACTCTCAATTGTTGTCTCTTCTAAGTGGAATGTTATACAACTTGATGTATCCAATACTTTCTTGCATGGTCATCTTATTGAACAAGTGTACATGCAATAACCTCTAGGTTTAGTAGACCCCAATCTTTCGGACCATGTTTGTCTTTTGAAAAGATCATTGTATGGCCTCAAGCAGGCCCCATGAACCTGGTTTTGCCATTTAACAAAAGCTCTACTAGCACTTAGTTTTCAAGGATCCAAAACTGATAGTTCTTTATACTATTATCGTGATGGCAACATAGTTGCGTTTTGCATGATATACGTTGATGATTTACTACTCACTAGTGACAATGATGCCATTATTTCATCGGTGATACAGATGTTACAAAAACATCTTTCATTAAAAGACCTTGGCAAACTTCATTAATTCCTTGGTTTTGAGGCCATTTGGACGAATGAAGGACTATTTCTAAATCAAGGAAAATACATCATAGACTTACTAGTCAAACCAAAAATGGATAATGCCGATTCCATTGCTACCCCAGCTTGTGCCACAACACGATTATATAATAATAAAGGAGAAGTTTTCGCTGATCCTACTCTCTACCGTAGCATTATTGGCAGATTACAATACTTGGCCATAGCTCATCCCGATATCTCATTTTCTGTCAACATGGTATGTCAATTCATGCACAATCCGTCAACTGATCATTGGACTGCATTTAAAAGAATATTAAGATACTTAAAGGCAACCTCTTCACATGGCTTACTTATTCGACCCTTCCCACACTTTTCAATCACTGCATACACAGATGCAGATTGGGGCGGAGACTTGGATGACCGAAAAAGTACCACTGGTTTTGCTATATATGTTGGCACCAATTAAGAAAATAGAGAACGGTTGCACGATCGTCCATAGATGTTGAGTATAGGGCTCTTGCTACCACCACCTCTGAAGTGTTATGGTTCCATTCTCTTCTAAAAGAAATTCAATTTCATACATCAATAAAACCAATCATATAGTGTGATAATGTTTTCGCAACTTATCTCATAGTCAACCCCATCTTCCACTCTCTTTCCAAGCACTTGGAAATAGATTTCCATTTTGTCCATGACAAGGTTAGTAATGGAACTTTGGCGGTTCAATATCTCTCTTCCAAAGATCAAAATGTAGATATATTAATCAAGGCCATCTCCAAACCAAGATTCGCCTTCATGAGGAACAAGCTTATAGTTTTCTCCAAACCACAAACTATAAAGCTTGAAGGAGGCTGATAAGGTTGTAAGCACAACACTCATGTGATGTGAGTCCAATAACCATACGCATGTGTAGATGACATATATGGTGCAATCACTCAAAGTTTTAAATGTAGATAAACACATTCTCTTGGAAATAGAAAGATATACTTTATCTTTTGTAACAACTTCAGATTTATCTCAATCTCTGTGTACTCTATATATTGAACAAATATTCAATGGAAAATATATGGTTCATTTGCTCTAGCTCTTGGTTTATCAATAGGAATCTTAATATTTCCTTCATGTTATGTTTTGTATCATGAACTTCTTTATTAAATTTAAAATCTAATCAATTCAAAGCATGATGGACATCAATATAATGGAAAATGTTATTTTATTTATATAATAAATTTGTATAATAAGTATCAAAGTTGATTACTTTTAAAATACCTCTCCAATAGAACAGTGGAATACCAAACCAGATTTTTTTATAGCTTTAGCTTATAACGATTTTCGTGGTAGAGAATTTTACCATTTTTGTTGATTAGTTTAGCTGCCCTCGGAGCTTGTAAACTTAGAAGTTTGTTTTCTTTCTATTTTAATAATATTTTAGTCTAGACATGTGATGCCAATACTATGGTGGTACCAATCTAATTAGAATTATCTTGTATATATCTGATTTCTAAGCTTTGCATTTTATTTAAAAAAAAATCATTGTTTAAGTCTACTCCTTATATACTTGGAAGACTTTTTATTGCATTTTAATCCTTAAGGACCATACAATTATTGGCTCATTCGAACTTATTTAGAAACAATTAATACTTTATAATTAGGCACATATTTAGAAACAACTAATCATCTTAGTCAGAAAGCATGTGACGTTAGAATCCAAAAGCAAAAAAAATGGTGAGAAATCACATAATTAGGCACAAAATTAATTTTCTAGGAATTGTATCCAAATATTGATATATATTTGTATCACCCAAAAGCTGGATTAAATTAATTATGACTAGTTATTGCTTTTTTTTTCTTTTTCTTTTTTTTTTTTCCAAAACCGCTATGCAAGTTAGCGTTTGTTGGTGTTCAGTAGTTAAGCTCAAGAAAACAAATTTATTATTAAACAAAGGAATGACTTTGGACTCTGGAGATTTGTTTCCAGGTCCTTGGCCTGAAAACCAAGTTGAAGTTTCTTTTTTTTCTAAGTCTTCAGCCCCACAAAACCAAGTCGATGTTTCCTTACCCCACATAACAAGTTGAAGTTTCATTTTCAAGTCATTTGCCCCAAAACCAAGTTAATATGTCCTTATCCTCATACCAAGTTGAAGTTAGGGGTGAAATACTCTAAAATAATCTTAAGAATATTTTATTAAAATAATCTAATAAAAATCAAATGATAAATTAAATGTTGTTAAATTATGAAATAGATTATATATATATATATATATAACTGTTTTGATGTCTCTCTATATGGTGGAGAGATATCCATAAAAAAAATTGTGGATCTGGGTCTAAAAGGATAATGAGCAGTTTGAAGACTAAATATTGAAAATAGCCATAGCTGGGTATATCCATGCACCACGGTATTCTTTTTTTTTTTTTTGGTGCCGTGATAGCCAAGGGGTAGAGATGGCCACGGTTTTGGAACCGGTCCAGGTCTGCTCAGATTGGCCAATTCGACTGGTTCCAAATATTAATTTTTAATTTATTTTAAATATGAAAATATAATAAGTTTTAATAAAATTAAATTAATCTAGAAGATAAAAAAATGCAATTAAAATTATCATAGTGTATTTATAATTTTTATTCATATATAATTAATTGGATTAATTTTGAAAATAATATTTCAATTTGTGTTATTGTAAATTGTCATTTGTTTATAAATTGAAGATAAATATTTAAGTTAAATAACTTAAGTTAGAAATAAAATGAGAAGTAATAAATTTTAATGTTAGCAAAAAAATTTTAAGTAATAAATTTTAAAAAATTAATTGATTATAATAAATTAAACTAAATCAAATTAATATTTTTATTCATAATAAAAATAACTTAATTTTAAAATTTTGATTTTTAAATGGAAAATTAAAATATTAGTAATTGAGCTTCAACTTAATTTTTATTAGCATTAATTAAGTTACCTACATATCCTTTTTAGGTTTAGAGAAATCAAAACTCACGTTATTTTCTTACTTTTTTAAATTTGTTGACTACCCCTTTACTTTATTTTTAATCCAAACAGCCGATGACGGATATACCAACAGCTCCATCGGTTAATATTTCATCATCGAATCCCTCTTTTAGAACTTTTTGTTGTCTTAGCTCTGTTTTGGTCCAATTATCGATGCATATTTGATCTTCTAATGATTCGGGAGCTAAGCTTGATTGTATCTTATCCAAAATATTATCTCCCATACTAAATTTTTGTTTAACTGCAACTGTTAAAACTTGACATATAAATATTTGTTTTGCAATTTGTGAGAGGACAGTATAAATATTTTGGTGGCGACTCTACCATTTAAGAATAGAAAAAATTTTTACTTTCTATGCTGTCACCAAATTCAAATTCTATCATTAAATATATGTCAAGTTCGGAAGAATTGGTAGATAATCAGTGTTTCTTCTGACTTTTCAATATAATGCAATCACCCCTAAATATTCCTTCTACTCATCAAGATGAGATTGAATTAGGAAGGGATAGACCAATCTGGCCATAATCTCTAAGGAACTTCCAATTTCTTTGCTTTAATAAGATTGACCACATAAGTAGAATCACTTTCGAACCAGAGCTTATGCCATCCATGCTCCCATACCCTTTTAATTGCATAAATTATTGCACCTAGCTCTGCCACAAATGAAAACCCATTTCCAAGGTGTAGCGAGTATGCTCCTAACACAAATCCTCTCTGAAAAACTCCACCGGCTCCCATTCTCCCTGGTGCTCCCAACGCGACTCTTCGGTATTTACTTTAATCCATCACGTCGGCGAGCGACTGCCAATTTATGATGAAGATTTTCAGTGCTTTAGAAATTCGCACTTGAACTATAAGGATCTTCAAAATTTGCAGTTCTTGAAGAGTGTTTCTCATCGTTCCATATTGGAAGAATTCACACTCTTTAATGGCTATCCATAATTTTCGTAGGCTACGAAATATACTTGTTTGCTCTTCCTCAAAGATTGCAACATTTCGAGTTTGTCCAAATTATCCATAAAACATTTGCAATTGTCGTTACCCAATATGCTTGAATCTGGGTGCTAAAACACGACTTCGTATCATCATCCAGAAGATCCACGATGCTGCCATCGAACTTAATATTTCTTTGAAACAAACCTATGATTGCTCCCCATAGTTCTTTTGCAAAAGAACATTGCATAAAAATATGCTCTTGTGCTTCAGTTGCCAATCGACAAAGAGCACAATGAGACAATTTGAAAACCTCTCTTTATGAGGTTATCATGTGTAGGCAAATATCCATACCTAATTCTCCATAGCAGGATTGACCTGGATGACGGGAGGAATTCCTTCCAAAAAAAAAACTTATTTAATATGTCATTACTATAATTCTGAGCTCCCATTTTCCAAATCATCATATTCTTCACTGTGAAACACCCATTGATTGAATTCATCCATGCACATTGGTCTTACCATTCACAAAGCAATGGAATCTCCTGAATTTCATCTTAAATGCTCTGAAGGATCATATCTAGCAGTTCCCACTGACCATTATGAAGGTAATGTGACATCTTCGAGATTAAATGATCTTGTTCCTACAGAGATAAGTTTATTCGATCCGTAATGGGAGGATCAATCCATTCATCATTCCAGAAATCAAGATTTGAATGTTCCCTAATATACCATTTAATAGAGGATTTCAGCTCTACATATGAATTTTTAATAGAAGACCAAATTGAAGAACAAACTAGAAGAGTATTTGGAGCACCTGATGCCGTCTTTTTAACATCACCAAAGAGCCATGTAAAAACCATCTTTTTAACATCTCCAAAGAGCCATGTTTTTGGGTGATGAGAGCCCAACTAAGCTTTGCTAATAAAGCATGATTTGAATCTTCTAATCTCCTCAAACCCAAACTGCCATTATTTTTTGGCAGACAACAAATATTCCACGGCACAGCTACCAGTTTCCGATTTTCTATGTTGTCAGTCCATAAGAAATTCATGATACATTTCTCCATATCTTAATCAGAGAAGAAGGCCATTTATACACAGTGAAGGAATGTACAAAAGAGCTATAAAGAACAAAATTAATTAGCATCAATATATCGGCCATAGATACATTGCTTCCCTTCCAATTATAAAATTTACTTAGAATTTTATTTGCGATAGGTTGCAACCAACTTTTTTTGGGCGCACCCCTAAAAAGAGGAACTCCCAAATAGTTAAAAAGCAAATCTCCTGCTCTCACTCCCAAAACATATTGCATAACTTAGGCATGCCCTAGGAATGATATTCTTTCCAAAGTAAATACTTGACTTATGCCAATTAACCCATTTCCGGACAGTGCACCATATAAATTAAAAATCTGGGATAATTGTGCAACATTATTCCTTGTTGCTTTAACGAAGATTAACACATCATTTGCAAAGAAGAAATGAGTAGGAAATGAGACTCCTCTCGGATAGATCATAGCATCTAGATTACGCAAGGCATTCAATTGTAGCAACCGTCTACTTTAAAAATCTTCAGCAAGACAAAGAAAATGGGTGATAGTGGTTCACCTTGTCTAACACCTTGAGAGCAAGAAAAATAACCTTTTGAAACTCCATTTATCTAAATGGAAAGCCTAGCGAAGGAGAAAATCTCCAACAACCAATTTCGAAAACAAAGAGAAAACCCAAAAGCTTCAAGCACATCAAGAATAAAATTCCAATCCAAAGTATCAAAAGCTTTTCGAATGTCAATTTTAATGGACATATTCCCAACAAAACATTTCTCTTTGAGAATATTAACCCCCTCAGAGGCCATGGCTATGCAGTGAGATATATTCCTGTTCTTAAGAACTCCATAATGATTTGGCGAAATTAGTCTTGTTGCTATGATTGAAAGCCGAACCGCTAAGATCTTTGAAATAATTTCGAAAATAAAGTTACTCATGCTGATTGGTCGAAATTGCTCAACTGCAATGGCATCTGTTACCTTTGGAATGAGGATCATCACACTGAAATTAAAGCCTGTTGTAATTTTTCCAGTACTGAAAAAAGACAACACAGCTGCACACACATCATTACCTACTATATCTCAAAACGCGCTGAAAAATTTACCTGTGAATCCATCTGGTCCAGGGGCGCTTTCAGGATCCATATTAAAAACAACATCCTTTATCTCTGCAGCCATGGGTTTTCGAATAAGATGTTCATTTTCCTCAACAGTCACCATACTTGGAATAACTGTGGAAATAAAAGCAATGTTTGACCGCACCGAATGATCGGACTTGAATAAATTACTATAAAAATCAACAATATGCTCTTCAATTTTTCCCTTATCATAACAAATATCGTCTGCAATTTTCATGGCTGAGATCCCTTGCAAAGGTTTCCTCCGAGCATGCAACTGCTGAAAAAAATAGGCTCTTCGGTCTCCTGCCACAAGCCATTGACCCTACTCTTTTCCTTATAAAAAATTTCATGTTGAATAAGGTGATTGCTGAGCTTAGCATGCGCTTCCATTTCTTTCTATGTAAGTCCTCATTCAAACCATCAGTTGCAATAAGATTTCGCACTTCCTGCAATCCAAATCTCTGCCTTTTTAACGTTCTCGTTAATATTTCCAAAGCTGTTTTTATTCCAGCTTTCATATTAATTAAAGTTTATTAAATTTAGTCTCATTTATTTAGATTTTGATTTGATAATTATATATCATCTGATCCCATTTAATTAAAACTTCTTAAATTTAAATCTACATATTCATCTAGTTAGTATTTCTTTTGTTTCAATTCAGTCCTCCACTCCATTAAAAATTCAACACTTTATTTTTGAGCTTATATAGTTTGGTGATGAGTTCAACAGCAAATTATAAGATTTTAAGATCATATGATTCTTTAATTGATGAGATCTTTGGCTCAGATCTTCATTGCAATCAATTGCTTTAAGACTTTAATGTTTGAGGCTAACTTGAACTAAATCTATGTAAACTAGTATTGCTGTGAGTTTTTTTTTTTGGTGGTGGCAACAATATCTATTTCTTGTTTGTTGTTATTTTATATTAGCAAAGCATATGCTAAAAGTTCAATAACTTAAATTTATTGTCTATAACTATTTGAAAAAAAGTACAAAGTTGAGATGAACTAGTTAGTATCACACTACTTTCAGCGAAATAGACAGATAAAAAACTTGAATACATTATCATACAAAAAGTAATAAAATGAAATCATTAATTCCTTCGTATGATAGACCAACTTGTATTGCCAATTTGGATTGATATGAAGAACAGTGATGATTCCCACAAAGAACATAATGAAAGATACGCAAAAGCTTGCTAAGAACACCACATGATGAATCTCATACCATTTTCCACCAACCTCATTTGGCAATGGTGTTGCTGATGAATTTGACTCGTCACGATCACCACTACAGCTTTTCTCCACCAATGGTCCGCAGAGTAATGGATTTCCCTCGAAGCTACTTTTATCAAATGTACCAAATTGATATTTCATATCAGGTGTCATGCCTGATAAATTATTGTAAGCAACAGAAAACACTTCTAGACAGAACAAAACTATCAATTGTGGAGGAATTTTTCCACTCAACTTATTATAAGAGAGGTCTAAACTCTCTAATTGAGAAATATTTGAGAAGGATATCGGAATAGAACCTGTTAGTTGATTGTGGGAGAGGTTTAGAGCATGAAGCTGGGATAGATTACCTAGCTCATATGGGATCTCACCTATTAGGTTATTTTGTGACAAATCTAGTCCAGACATATAATTGAGAATGTCACCCCTGTATGTGAGAGTCAATTTTTTTGTAACGAACTCAACATGTTGCTGCATGATAAAACTCAAGCCATAAGGTAAGTAAAACTTGATAATTAATCCCGAGCACAAGAGTCTTTCCTTGGAACTTGCACTAGTTGTGAAACCATTATAACCAAGACTTTGAATTTCAGAGGAGAAGAGATTACATAAGCATTGAGGTATAGATCCAATAAAAGAATTTCTTGAAAGATCCAATAAGCTAAGATCATTTAATTCACACAACCAATTAGGAATAGTTCCATTGAAATGATTTCCTCCTAATAGAAGAATCCTTAAACCTTGAAATGCAACAAAACTATCGGAAATGCTGCCAGAAAAATTGTTCTCTCTCAAATCTAATATCTGCAAATCCGACATGTTGAGGAACACTTCTGGTAATGATCCGCTCAAATTGTTTGCTTGCAAATTTACATACAAAGGATACCGTGTAAGGCATGAAGGTGACACTCTTGAAAAAGAGTTGTGAGAAAGGTCCAAGCACTCAACTGAGAGAAGTTCACAAGTAATCTCACCCTGAAAATAATTATGAGAAAAGTCTATGATTGTAGAAAATGTGTTGTCGATCAACCCGCTCGGGATCTCACCATGGAAACAATTGTTGCTAAGATTAAATAGAGATAGGGAACTAAACTTGGTGTTTAGACTCGACAGAGTTCCCACAAACTGGTTGTCATTTAGTTCCAAAGAATATAATCCAGTCAAATTAAATCGACTAGTGAACACTTTGCCATGAAATTTATTGTGATCTAACTTCAGAATAATTAATGAAGTGCAAGTTGAAAGCAACTTATCTGGTACTTCTCCTGAAAATTTATTGAAAGACAAATCCAAAGTCTCCAATTTACAATCATCGCCCGGTGATAAAGGAAAATAACCTTCAAAACTGTTTTGAGCTAAATTCAAATAATTCATATTTGGAAATATCTTCTCTCCAATTCCTTGAATCTGCCCATTGAAAGAGTTATTCTTAAAACTCAGAAAGACTAGTCCTGTATTGTTCTCAATCAACCAATTCGGAAACCTTGCTTCTATATTGTTGTGAGATAGATCAAGGGTTGCCAATTTGAATTGGTGAAGAAAAAATTCAGGAATATTGCCAAGTCCACATTTTCGAAGAAAAAGATGCTTTAACTGAAATGATGGAACCCAACCAGGATATTTACTCTCAACCTTCATGTTGTTGTTACAATCTAATACAACAATCTCAAGCCTGGAACTGTTTGCAAATATCTTGAATGAAAATAAGCCCTCAAAATGATTAATGCGGAGATTGATATACTCTAGAGATTTGAGGCTACCAATGATATTTGGAGGAATATTCCCAGTAAATTGATTCTCTGATATATCTAAGTATTTAAGAGATGTCAAATTTTGTAGGCACCCAGGAAGATTTCCTCCAAAAAAATTCTCTCTTAAATCCAACTCTTCAAGTCTTTTCATCTCACAAAAACCTATAAAAAAAAAAATCTCCATTATAATTTAACTTTCCTAATAACATAAAATAAAAATGAAAAATTATTATTTACTCTTTGTAGTTTGATATAATATAATAGTATTTTCTTAAATTTGAAAATTTTATGATTTGCCCCATCTATTTTATCATAATTTACTAATATGTCATTCCATTAGATTTTATATTTAAAAGACGTTAAATTGTTATGAAATGACAAATAAAAAATTGATATTTAACTCTTGAAATTTAACCTATTGCATTAGTACATCCAATAAGTTTGAACTATTGTACTAGTACTCCTAAATTTGACATATTGTATTAATAAAAGCTATTAGTGTATTATGTCAAACTATACGAGGTAGAGAGTAATTTTTCAAATAAAAATCAAGGCAACCGACAATGATACCATTACGATCTTTATTTATTTATTTTTTTGAAATAAAACGAAAATGCTTACCTAGCAAAGAGCCATTAAAAAAGTTGCCTCTTAAGGACAATGCTTTGAGAGAAGACAGAGCCTGCGTATTTTCAGGAACACTCCCCTCCAAATTATTGAATCCCAAATCTAAAATTTCTAAATTTTTTAATGTTGAAAACACTGCAAGAAAATGAAAAGAAAAAATTATTTGAATAATCCAATAAATTAATTTAAGATTTGGAAATAATATTAGAATTTAGACTTTTTTTTTCAAAGAATAAAATAAATAATGTAATAAAAGCAACTGAATTTATATATATATATATAAAACAGACCTTTAATTGGGATGGAACCTTCCATTTTATTGCTAGTAAAAATTAATGCTTTCAGAGATGTGAGAGCCGCTATGGATGATAAAATTTTAGAATCCAAGCGATTATGACTAAGATCTAACACCTCTAGCTTGTTCAAACTTGATAATCTTTCAAGATCTGCACACACACACACACACATATATATATATATATATATATATTGACAAAAATATATTATATATAAATAAATTAAAGTCTCATGTTTAGTTAATTGTTGAGTGGATTGAAATTTACCTCCTACTTTTAGCAGGGTACTGATGAATCTATTACGACTTAAATCCAGTATTTCCAAATTTTTCAACTTTGCTAAATCTGAACCATGTAAAATTGAGATAAAAAGGAAAAAGAAGAAAAAAAAAAAAAAGGTGAGTGGGACTAATGGGATACGCACTATTACAAAATGAATGTAAAAAAAAAGAGAAGACAAACATACCTTTAGCTGGGATGGAACCTTCCATTCTATTGCTTTTAAGAAATAAAGCTTTAAGAGATGTTAGAGCAGCCATGGATAATAAACTTTTAGAATCCAAGCAATTATGACTAAGATTTAACACTTCTAACTTGTTCAATCTCTCAAAACCTGGTCCTGCATATATATACATATATAAATTTATCATCCAAATTAAATTAAATATATATATATATATACCTTCATCGTTAATGAAACCACCAATTCTATTGAAAGATAAATTAAGACTTGCAAGCTCCTCAAATTGCACGAATGTGGAAAAATTTAGAGACCATTTCGTTTCATATTCAGGACAACTATCATCCATCTCATCATCACTATTTGGGTCATAATAATATTGTATTCGACTGATGTTGTAGAGGGAGAGGTGAATAACATGAGATGTGGTAGAATTGCAAGTCACTCCCTCCCATTCACAATAATCACTATTTTGGTCATCGACCCATGTTGCCAGATACTCTTCTCCATCATTATTCCCCTTATCTATTGGGATTGATGCTTTGATTTGTAAGAGACTCACTCTCTCTTCCTCAATCCAGCCTTTGCTTCCATTGCTTTGAGCCAGTAAGATCATCAAACCTAACAATAACCACTTTACTAACACCAACTCCATTTGGAAATTCTGTGCTATATTCTCTGGCAACCCAACTTATTTATATTCATAATTAGTCGTCTGTTGCAAGTCTTTCTATCTAAATGGTTTAGGAAAAAAAATTCATCTAGTAAGAGTATTTCCTATAGGCTCTTTTTTTTTTTTTTAATGTAAATCACATGTATTCTTATTCGTTTTACGTATGAGATAGTCATGTTAAAAATTTAGTGACAGTTAAAACACTTTACCCCTTTCTAAATATGAGTTTAGTAGAGTTTAAACCTAAGATAGTCAATCTGTGTTGCCAACTGAGCCACAACTTTTGGATTCTAATAGGCTTTTTCTTAAATTAAGCTATATATTATATAAATAATATTTTCAATAGACTGTCTATATTTAAAATTTTAAAAATAAAATAGAAGTAATTTGTGTTAATGTATAGTGTTTATGTCTTGTCTTAATATATTCATAATACAATAAATGTCAACATAAATATGACAGGATAAGTTAGTCATATTTAAAATTCTAAGTACGAAAACGAGCCATTTACATGTTAATTCGACACAATATATTTGATAATATTAACTTGTAAATAGAATTGAATTAATATAATACCATAGTTATCAAACCTGAATCAGCCTAGCCAGTTCAACTAGGAATCAGTCTTCAGGCCAGTAGGGTTGAAGTACTAAACCCGGAGTAGAAATTTCCCGGTGTGAAAACCAGTTACCTGGTTGGGTTTACTGGAAACCAGCCAATCCGGTGCGGTTCTAACGGTTATTATTATTCAGTTTCAAATTAACAGTATTATTATTCAGTTTCAATTAAGCAGAAGAATGTGCAGAGATTATGATGAGAATAAGAGCTCAATATGCAAGCTAAGATTTTTTTTTTTGGCTATAATTTTCTAGGAGAAAAGGAAATCTCCTTTGAAAAATTCGGAACGGCTTGGTTTTTTTGGGAGATATCTGGAATTTGTTTACCTTTTTTTCGTGTAATGTTGGGGATCTCCAAAACAGGGGATTTCTTTGAAGTTTGAAATGGTCTCTTCAATCTTTTTTTTTTTCTTTTTATCTTAATATTGTATTGGGAAAAATTATATGGAAGAATGTGAAAATGAAGGATGATCAATTCATTATAAAATGTATAAAAGCTGAGAATTTTGTTTATAGTGAATTTGAATTTACATAGACCATGAATCTGATGCACACAAAGAGAATGGGGTAGAAGGGGTAAGGGGTAAAATAGTAAATAAAAAGTTACATAGTAGGACTCATTATTTTGTCATGTCAGCAATATGTTAATAGATTTAACTGAAGTTAAAATAGGGAGTTATTCTGCTAAAAAATAATGGGGAGTGTTGGATTACAAAATTAAACTAACGCTCCGTTTGTTTTGAGAAAATATTTTTTATTTTTCGTACTTTTTTGTATTTGGTACATTTAGAAAAAGTAGTCAATAGAAAATGTTTTTCTGATCAAAGAAAAAATTAAGTCATTTTTTAATAAAATAACTTCATATTTTGAGAATGAAAAGTCATTTTTCGAATTTTGATAGACTTATATAAATAAAACTTTTTATATTAAAACTAACTAAATGTATACTAATTAATATATTAACTATTGAAAATCACTTTCAGTGACCTCCAGTCACTACCAGTAGTCGGTTACTGGTGCCAGTCATCGAAATTTTTTTTTAAAAAAATTATTATTTTATGTAATTTTTTTATATATAGTTATAAATTAAAAATATCAAATTTTGAGATGTTTTAAATATTTTAATAGTTTTTTATATGTAAAAGAAAATAATATTTATCAAAATACACCAAACACAAAAAACAAATAATTTTTTTAAAATTTTATGTGTACAACCAAACAAAAGAAAATAAATTATTTTTCAAAAAAATATTTTTCAGAAATAAATTTTTTTCTACAAATAAACGGAGTTTAAAAGGATTTTTTTTTTATTAATAAAATTTTAAGTAGTGAATTATTATGAGTTATATAATTAAAATGTATAAATTACTTATAGGATAGGTGGGTTTTTTTTTTTTTTTGAGTAATAAATGGGTTTTTTTAGTACCGTTTGATTGCTCCTACAACTTACGTGGCACCATCACAATTTTTTACTAAACGAATCACAACATTGAATCATACTTTTCTTACAAGTGTTTTCCATTTTTTTTCCTTGTTAGGAAAAGAAAGAACTTACGAACTTTCAATATAATTATTTTTTTTAATAAAAATTGAGGTCAAAAATAAAAAATGCACCAGATTATCTCAACTAGGTTAGCATAACTGTAGTGTTTTTTATCATCTACTTAGGCTCAATGATATTATTAAAGAGTAATTTTGTAGTGTATTTGGTGTAATTTACACCAAGTACTTTAGAACTATTAGCCATTGAAAATCAATAATTGAGATTAAAAGTTGATGATTTAATAGTTTTAAACTATATATATATAAATTACATTAGATGCATCACAAAAATTTTCATTATTAAATAAAAAGAAAATTCTAAAAAGTTAACAGACCAAAAGAGCTTATCTAACAAAACGGTAATACTCCCTACAACTAAAATCATCATAAGCTAATTGCATATTCCTGCCTTCCTGTAGCAATGCCATGCTTTGCAAGTTTGTCAGCAACGTTATTACCTTCTCTATAAATGTGCGAGGCAACTATGTGCATGTTACTCATCAATTTCAAACATTTAGACCAAGCCGGCAACAATCTCCAAAGGAACCTCCGAAGATTTCGTCTTGTACAGGTTCACAACATACATGGAGTCGCTTTCAATCCAAAGGCAGTGCCATCCCCTCTCCCATGCCCGCTCTATTGCATATATTGCCGAATGCAATTCTGCCATGAAGGCATATCCTTGACCCAAATGAAGAGAAAATGAACCCATTGTAAATCCTCTTTTATTCCTGAAAATCCCTCCAGCCCCCATGAGTCCAGGTGCTCCATTAGCTGAACCATCTATGTTTACTTTAATCCAGTTTGATGGTGGTGACCTTAATCCAACATTAATAATTATTTTAGAAAATTATATTTTAGAAAATTTCCATTCTTATTATTTATTGTTTCTTCTTAAGAAGTCATTATTAATCAAAACTTAATTTAATAAATTATTTCAAATAAATGTAATAAATTATTAAATCAAATCCATGCTCCATTTTATAATAATAATAATAATAATAATAATAATAATAATAATAAGGGAAAATTACTATTTATCCCATATAATTTGACATAATACACTAGTATTTCCCTGAAGTTTGAAAAAATATAAAATTTGTCTCGTGTAATTTGACATAATAAACTAGTACTTCCCTGAGATTTGAAAATTATACTATTTATCTCATGAAATTTTGACATATTGTACTAGTATCTTCTTGCAAATTTGATTTATTGGATTAATATCTTACCAAGCAAAAGAGAATATTTTCTTTTACTAGTATATTATATTTTTTTAGTATTAGTATATTATATCAAATTATAAAAAGTAAATTATATATTTTTCAAATTTCAGGGAGGTACTAGTGTATTATGTCAAAAAATAATATTTTTTTCTAATAATAATCTAGTATTCCAACTACCTTCCTAATATGTTCATATTCAAGATTATTTTTGCTACTTTATTTATAATTTTCATATTATTTAATTTTCAAATTACTTGATTTTCAAATAATTTTTTAAAAATTTTATATTGATATTATAAATTTTAATAGATGTAAAAAAAAAAAAGCAGATGATTAAAGACACAAGATTTGGATGGTATTGATTTAAATTCATTTATCCTATTATTAGAATATGTATTTTATATTTTCTTTTATATTTTATTATGCATAAAATATGTTAAATATTATTTTTTAAAAATTTATATAGATCGGTTCAATTTCAATTAAATCTTAAAATTTTAATTTATTGTTTTTTCCAATTCGTTGACTAGTAATAACGGAACCACATTTACTCAAGTTGAGGCTAATTCACTCAAGGTAGGGCTATAGCCCTCTCTCTTAATTTTTTAAAATGTATGTAATATTATGTAAATTTATATTATTTTTTAATATTTGTTCATCATAAAAAATATTGAAAGTTTATATTTACACACCCAAACTTAGATTTCTGGCTTTTTGCTTCATTTCTTATGCTTCTAGCTCTTTGCCTTGATTGTTATATCATGAACCTAAGTTTATCTAGCAATATGGACCTGGGTCTCAATTTTTTAATGGTGTCAATTTTGTAAATATGCATATTTATTATTATTTGTAATTAGATTCATATAAAATATATTCTATGTTTATTATTATTTGACTGTATTTTTATTATTATTTGTAAACAGATTAATTACTATTTGAATTAGTTCATTTAGAATATACTTTATATTTTATTATTATTATTTGATTATATATTTATTATTATATGGATGTAGACTACAATCTCCTTTAATTGAAGAATAGTGACTGAACTTATCTGCTGGAATAACTCTACTATTGATGTTCCAATCTCCATCTTAGCAGCAGGGGAATCCTTATACACCATACAATATAAAATTTAATGCCCTTCTATTCGGGTTCTCAATTAGCTGTCATACTCTTTGTCGGAAAATCTAACTACAGTAGAAGAATTCTTTTTCCCTTTTACAACTTGATTTTTGGCATCAAACATACTTGGTGCTTTGTAATTGTCTGTTTTAGTTACTTTGTCTTCTTGATCACTTTTTTTTTTTTTTTTTGTAAAAATTGCTTTTTATATCTTGTTTTAATCAACTTTATCCTTTAAAAATTTAAAAATATAATACATTCAACCACCATAAAATGACGTAATATGCCAGAAAAATACATCAACTCATATAACATGTCCTTGTTTAAGTCTTCTCCCTGTATACTCTGGAAGACTTTTCACTGCATTTTAATCCTTAAGGAAATTATATATTGGCTCATTCGAACTTATGTAGAAACAATTAGTATTTTACAATTAGGCACACATTTTAAAAAGGCAGAACCTCTTTCCAATCTTATGAGATTATCCAAATTTTTCGGATCGTCTCTCTAATGGATTTTTGACTAAATTGCCTATTGAATTATATTTTTGGACTAAGTAGCCATTTGAACCTCATGAAAAACAACATAAACTGCCACTATGTACTAACATGGCATAAAAAGTGTTCGTAAGTGCTGGCTGGAGAGCATGAAGATCTTACAATTCTAATTTTTATGGCAAAAAATCATTATTAGCCCTTCATTTTTTATTTTTTCAATTTAAACCCCATTTTTCTAAAATTGCTTACAAAATGTAGATCTATAAAGTAAATAATTTTACCAATACATGTTGGTTGATGTGGTTTTGACATTTATTTCTCTTAAGCAAAGTCTCGAATTTAAGTTTTGTATATGGAAAAAATCTATGCTGAGAAAATTATATCCCGTAATGGATCAACATTTAACTCGAGTAGGAATATTCAAAATCTATATGGACTTTTGGAAATCTGCTGGTAATGTTTCAAAAAGTAAATAATTTTATTCTAAAAGAGTTAAAAATAAGTATAGTTATGTAAAAATGCGAAAAATATAAGCGATTATATAGCGGTTGCATCCAGCAGCCGCTCTTAGGTCTACTTTCCTAAAGATATGTTTAGTATAATTCGAATCCGAAAACTCTTCTCAACATATTTAGCCTGCATTGCCGAACAAAGATAATATTTTTTATTATTGAGTCATGTCCTTATTTAATTTTATTAATGTAAGTCTTTTTCGACCTCAAAATCTTCTTCCTAAATATGCGGAAGACTTTTCATTGCATTTTAGTCGTTAAGGAACATGCAATTATAGGCTCGCTCATTTGAACTTACTTAGAAACAATTAATACTTTATAATTAGCAGTGGCTTGTGATTCAAATTCTAATCATCTTAGTAGGAAAATCATGTTACATTAGATTCTATTGAAATA
>CATIWF010107177.1:0-10106 GCA_949630135.1 Balakata baccata
ACAAAATCAGAAAACAAAGAGAGCAATTACCTGATCTAACAGAAACTAATGTTTAGAATTAGAGAGAGAAAGCCATAGAGAGAACAGACAGAGTCTGAGACATCAAAGAAGAGAGAATAAATAAAGTCTCGGAAGAAGAAGAAGGGATTCCTTAAATTTGCTTTTAGGGTTAGGAAGAAAGTCCATTTTTCCTCTTTCTTCCACTCTGATAATTGAGTTTATTTATTTATTTGTCAATAATATATCGTGAAAAGTCTAGGTCACGCTTTCCAATTGGGGCCCACCACTAAGGGGACCATTCAATAAGTTAACCGACACGTGTATATCTTGGTCGGAAATGACGTGCGTGGCTCCCACACTTTATCTTGCCGTATTTATTTGACTATAGGTTCTATTCAGACTATGATTCCCTGCTCCTGCACTCACTCATAAACAATGCCGTGTCGAGATGCTGACCGTTCGATCTATGCTGTAGTTAGTTGTTGAGTTTTCAAAACCTACCTTCGATATTAACTGTTATTTTCTTTGCAAAATTTTAAATTCTATTTCTTTATCGTTTTTAAAATTTGATTAAAACTAATTTTTTTAAAATGTACTCTTATTATTAAATAAAATTCTAAAATAATTTATTACAAATTTAAATTAAATAATTATATATTTAATGTACTCTTATTATTAAATAAAATTCTAAAATAATTTATTACAAGTTTAAATTAAATAATTATATATTTTATTAATTTTTATTTTTTTGAGGTAATTTAATTTTTACAATTTATTTTTTAAAAATTTAAATTAATATTTTTTAATTATAATAAAATTACTAAAGACGATAATTAATATGGAATCTTTTGCATTTTAATTTAGTGAAAATTTATTTAAAATTACAAGTCAAAATCCTAGATGAGTTGTTTATCATTTTATTGTTGAAAATTAAAAATTATTGCACTAATTACAAATTATTATTTCGGTTTAAAAAGATAGATTACTTTACATTCTAAAATTATAATAATATTATAATTTTATTTATACTCTTATGAAATACTTCTCATTATAAATAAATATGAGTTATTATGTCAATTGTTAATAATATCTTTAACTAATATAAGATTAATATTACTAACTTTATTAACAACACTTGTTATTATGCGTGAAAATAAATTTATTGAATTACAGAGTATTTATTATTTATTTATTTATTTATTTTTCATCCAAAATGTATATGCTAAATCGAGTATTTATAAATAATCAAACCATTTATTTTCATGTAAGTCAATCTCATCAATTTTTTAATAAATTTAATTTTTAAATTTATTCATTAACAAATAAAAATTATGATAAACATGCTTAAATGTGATAAAAAAAATACTTAGTAAGAAAATTGAGATATAAAACCATTGAAATATTGCAAAACATAATTATTTTGACATTCAACAAATAAAAGATAATTTCTTACTTTTAAAAAAACAAATTAAAGATTTTTACTTTCAAATTTGGCTCAATTTATGAAACGTCTGATATTGATATGTCAGGTATAATGAACTGTTTAAATCACAGTATATTTATTCAATGATTAAAATTGTAAATCAATGAATAACTCAAATAAAGTACAATATACTGCAGTCGGACACTTCAAAATTTAGTAAAATAAATTTAGTTATTTAAAAATTCAATAAAATAAAATTTTAATATATTTTAATGAGGCCTATAATTCACATGTTGCTGGATGGAAACAAGTCTCTCATCTGGTGGGATACTCCAATCCGTGTGGTATTAAAGACTAAGGGTCTCTTATATATATAAGAAGTAGTGACAATTTTGTAAATATTCATTACTCATTATAGATATGTTTATTTGTTTATTGAGAAAAATTCATTCGTTATAAAAATGGCAAATTCATTACGAATAAAGTAAAAGTTCATTAGTTTATTAATAAATATTCATTTTTTATAAACTATAGATTCATTATCAATAATCTATGTTTTATAAATCATAGATTCATCTTTTTATAAATAGCATGTTTATTAGCAATAAAATAAATGTTCATTAGCAATAAAGTAAATGTTTATTACTTTATTGAAATATATTAATTTGTTATAAAACTATAGATGCATTAGGAGTAAAGTAAAAATTGATTAGTTTATTAATAAATATTCATTAATTTATTAGTAAAATATTCATTAGTTTATTAGTAAATATTTATTTCATTTCTTTGTATATTTAATTTAATAAATATGATATTTTTTTTTATTTTGATCTATAAATATAAATCATATTGAGAAAGATGCAATGTGTATTTAATTTAATGAATACTATATTATTTTCTTTAATTTCTGTAGTAATAAATTAATAAATATTTTACTTTATTCATAATAAATATTTATCAATAAATTAATAAAATTTTCTCAATAAACGAATGATGAGTATTTACGAATTTGATAACTATTTAAATTTATTTTCTTTACAAAATTGTTGCTGCTTTTTATACATGTGATAGACCATTGGTTCATTATGCTCCATGAACATGGGCCTCTAATACAAGTAAAATGGCCTTGCATTTTTAGACATTTTTTTCATGATATATATATATATAAGTACGAATAGGTGGAACAAACAAATTTACCAAAAAAATAATTTAATTGTATTAGTTAATTGAGTTAATATTGTAATTTAATAATATAATTTATTAGTAAATAGTATTAATTCTAATTCTATTAGGATTAGGAAACTATATTTTATATATATATAAAAGATTATTATTATTATTTATTTAATAATGATGATATATTACTAATTTAATTTATAAATAAAAACACAAATTCTATTCATGTAAAAAAGTTTCATTATTCAAATTTTTTAGATATGTAATTACCTTATTATTCAATGTACTATTAGAATTCATGTTTGCTTGTAATTTCTTCTTACCATGTTATTTCATGTACCAATATGTTGTCACTATTAGGCTTACACTAATATCTGCAAGTAGCTATAAACAACTAATTTCCTACCATTTTGTTAGATTGAATATTTATATTTGTCGTTGTTAATTTGATAGTCATGGTTTAATTTTTTCTGTTTTTATTCGAGTCCTCGTAACTAATATTATAAAAAAGCATAAATAGGGAGAATAGACAAATTTACCAAATAGTTAACCTAATTAATTTGATTAATTTGATTATTTAATAATTTAATTTATTAGTAAAATTTGGAGTGGCAATTGGGACTCTAGACCGATATGTGTTTATTTGGTGTATGCCAACGAAAAAATCAAGAAAATAGCGAAAAGATAAGTAAAGTAAGAAAAGATAAGGTGGAAAAGAAAAAAAAATTTCGATACTGATGAAAATAAACAAAATCGTAGATAAATATAAAAAAATATATAAATTTTGGTAAAATATAAAATTTTACGGCATCCTGCCTTCTTTTTGTTTCTCTGTATTAGCAAGAAGTCTATAATAAGATTAGAACATGGAAGGTGTTTATAGAGGAGAAGATAGAGTAAATGGAGATTTTAGATATTGATTAGAAAAAGAGAAGAATTTAGAAACTCATGATAAGAGAGAACACTTCAAAATGATTTTATTTATCTTTCTCTAACTTACCTACAAACTGAAAGCAAGTCTCCTTATATAGGAGATTACACATATTGTACTATTATGACAGCTCATAGAAGCACTTAGAAATTATTACAAACTGACAAATGAGATACGGTCTCCAGCTTATAAAGTAAAAGCAAACAAACACATTTATTTTACACCTATACTTTTAATAAAGTAAAAGATTCCATAATCTAATTATTTTCCTCTGATGAGTTCATGACTAGGAAACAAGTTCATGTATGAGTAGTTGTCATATGAGCCATAGATAGAGGATGTGGGACTATGTACACGTGGTCTAGGAGCAGTAGAAGGTCCTACTGAGGATGGTCTAGCTGAGTCATGAGAAGACTTTATTAGCATATTAGCTTGTTTAGCATTTTCTATTTGGGCCTTGTGTTCAAAAGGAATCTCTTCCCATGGAATCTCTTCATCATATTGAGGCCAAATTGCTCTTGAGATATAACCATTCTTTGTAGAGCTCTCTTACTTCTATTGAATAGCAATCATAATTATTTCATAGAGAGTAGGGAGAAGTTTGATAAATCTCAAAGAGCATAATGTTCATACCATTTGAGAATGATAATAATATGAACTTCTTTTACTTGAATATCAACGCTCTAATTGTCATACAAGACTTTAAAGAAAAATTATTTTCAAACCTCTAAAGGTCGAAACCAACTTAAAAACCTTCGAGAGTTTTCAAGTAGAGCCTAGGCTGCCAACATATTATACCATCTTAAAGGACAAAATTCAAATGCCATTAAATGTATGGAGCAAAGATACAACAACATGTGGAGACTATCTTCAAGGAAAAGTCCTTCGGTAGGTATTTTGAAAACTTGCATAAAAGGGGATTGTGGATTGAAAACTTCTGGGAGAATGAATGTCCCTTCATGTTATCTGATGGTTGAATATCAAGCAGTTAGCATCCTTTATATTTGTTACACTTTTGTCATAATCTTTGTAATAGACCATCTAGGAGGATATTTATGATCAACAACTAGTTTTGGAGGACTAGCCATATAGATTAATGGAATGGTTTGGATTAATGTTACCAAATGAAGATGTTTTTGATTTTGAACTAGCCTTGATAATAGATCTGGTATGAGGTTTTGATCTCTTTTTATGTGCTAAGTGATAAAGGAGAACTTAGAAAACCATTCACTCCACCTTAGCAGCTGAGCATGTGGGACATGTTTTCCTTTGAATTCAAGAATCTTTGGGAAGGAAGAACAGTCCATGAGGACAAGAAAATTATATCATATTAGATGGAATTCAAACTTCTTGATACCATTTTTCATCGCTAAGATTTCTTTGAAAGTAGAATGGTAGTGATATTCTAAGTCTTTGAACCAGCCACTAGCGTAGGCACAAATTTGTTAGTTTTCATCTTTTTCTTCTAAAAGAATGGCTCCCCAGTATTCATCACTTGCATCAGTTTTGGAGGATTCTTTTGCTATTTGTCGGTATATGCAAAGGAGGAAGATTTGAGCAAATCTCCTTTAGCTTCTTTACAACCTGTGTTTGGACATATGTCCATGGTAGTGGCTTCTTTTTAAAAAGCTATTGTAAAGGATAAGCCCACTAAGTGAATTGTGGAATGAAATCCCTAGTATAGTTGGCCACACCTAGAAACTAGCGAACTTGCTTTACTAACAAATCAATATCAGAGAACTGTAACAATTCTTATCCTACTTGAAGACATGACTGATAGGTTTCATTTTTAAAGGCCATGCCAATGAAGTCTATTTCTTATCTGCCAATTTGCATCTTCTTTTCAAAAAGCATGATTCCATATTGAACGGTGAGATTAAGGAACATTTGCAAAAGTTGATAGTGTGTCTTCTCATATTTTGAAAAGAGAATGATATCATCAATTTAAATCAGGGCATATTGAATGGTGAGATTAAGGAACTTTTGCAAAAGTTGATAGCGTGCCTTCTCATATTTTGAAAAGAGAAGGATACATAAATGTAAATCAGGGTAGAGGATAAGATGACTCATAAATACATTTCATTGCCTTTTGGAAAAGTGAAGGGGTCACCTTTAATCTGAAGGGCATGACTATCCATTGATTCATTTTAGGATGAGTAGCCTTTGTAGGATTAATATCTTCATTTTGCTTGAAGGGCAAAGAGATGAAAAACTCTAACCAAGTCCATAATGGGCTAGAACATTTGAGAACAAAATTCGTGTGATTTTCAACACAATTATTTTTGATAAGCTAGGCTTTGAGATCATTAAAATGGGCCACCAAAGAGACTGTGAATAGGCTTGGTGTGGAAGTGTAAAGAATGAACCATTTTTTTGATCTTAGGCCTTGACTTTCAAATGCAAAAAGGGAAATGTGGCAAGTAACATCAAACCCAATCAAAATGTCTTTATTGGGCAAGGTTGAGCCCAAAACTTTAGTCCACACAAAACAATTGGGTAGAAATTGGATTTTAATGGGCTTTATGGTTATGAGCTCTGTAGAGAAATAATATCCATCAGCTGCCTTGAAGAGTTCAGTATAGGCTTTCCATAAGTGGTATGGAAAGAGTTTGGGTTGGCTATAGTTCGATAAGCACCAGTATCCATGAAAGCAACGGCTTTGATGGGCTTTTCATGTTTTCCAGTGAAGAGTTAGACCGGACAATAAGGTACATGGTGTTTTTTGGATTTATGGGAAAGGGATTCAATTTGACCAAGCTGTTTATCTGTATGTATAGGAAGAACTTGAAAACTATTTTTAGTGTCTGATTCGCTATCTTCATTATTGATTCCTATAAAAGAATAAAAAGAAAGTTCTTCTTTTTCAGAGAACAATGACTCCACATCTGCTTCTTCTAAGTCAACATCATACTGGTCATGAATCTGTTAGATCAATTGGACTGCTTGCTTTGGCCTAAGGAACTTGAAATGTTTCTTCTTATATGGTCAAGAAGAGGAAGAAAACTGTTTGTACGTCTTGAAATGTTTACAATCATAATCATTTAGGCTAACACATTTGATTTGAAGATCTAGACGGTGGCACAGGGAATCCATGTTCTTCTCATTGGTCCAATAAAGAACTTCTTTGACTTGTTTCCTAGCTGCACACAATTCTTCCAAGACCATCAACATTTTTCTAGTAGATATGAGATAAAGATAAGTATCTAAGACTGATTCCTTATTTGCGAAAGTATCTAAGAGTTGCATCACCCAATTCTTCTGGCACCGAAGATATAGATTGTTGTTTCAGATTGACATCTCTTGCACCCAATTGATAGTATCGAGAGCAAACTCTTTGATAATGAGTATCTAGATCTTTTCTTCTCAGTAAGCGGCATTTTAATTGAAAAAACTTCATACGAACTGTTTCAATAAGATCTGAAGAACTTCCAACAAACTCATTTTCAATATGCCATAAGGCATTAACAAGGGAGTTAAGTTGGTGAAACTGCATTTTGTTGTAATCAGAAGTTCATAACCAACATTCCTTTAAACTTCCAACAAATCGGGTGGTGAGTTCTTGAAGTATTTTAGGAACTGGAATTCCAATTTGCTACTTTGTTTCCATCCATGCTAAAATCTCCAAAAGTCAATTTTTCCTTTGGTGATGAGGAACATCATCCATAGAAAACCAAGGGCCATTTATAGGTTTAGCCTTTTCTGGTTGAGTCAAAGGTGGATTTCTAGTCATTTCATCATCTTTAGAAATCTCTGTAAAATAAGCTTCAGTGGGATCAACAGCCATCAAAAAGCCTGTAGAAACTAGCTCAGTTCGATTTGCCATTTTTACAGATAGGATAAAGCTAGTTGATTCAGCAATTCTAGCAGATGAAACAATAGTCTTAGTAGAATAGAATAAGGATATATTACACCTAGATTCAGAAGATAAATCTAAAGTTTCTTGCATATCATTAGAAATGGTACTGCTGGTTTGAGCAATTCTGAGAAAATCAGAAATTGGATTATGGTGAATTGAACCATATGCTAGAAAGGATCTTGGGAATCTGGAGAGAAATGGCTAGGAGATTGTGACTCAGGTTCTTTTCTAGGTCTATGAGGAGGAGTTGTGGATGAAGTGGTAGTAGTTGTAAGTTATGTTGAAGGAACGAAATGGTTGGCTTTTTCCTTGGTGGTTTAGGTTTATGAAACTGTGCTCTAAACATTCATCGGAAATTTTCATGTTGGAGAAGGACATGATCAACATTTGAGTTTATAGGGGTAAGAGATACATTTGTTTCAGGTAAAGTACTTGTGAAGGCAAAAGGGTTGAATGAGATTTTGATATACAAGTCTTTTCTACCTAAGACAATTGTTGCTTTAACTTCATAATCTCCTCTTGTTTTGCTGAAAAGTAGGACCAGATATTTGATTCTGGATCATCTGCATTAGCTCATTGTGAAGAGCCATGATCTGTCGTTGGATTTTGAACACAAACTCTTGCTAGAAATTGAACTGATTCAGGATCATTTGCATTAGCTCATAGATGACTCAACTAGATTTACCTTGGTTGAAACCGTATCAACTTTAGTTTCAATCATGCGTTAAAGTAGAATTTTGAGCTAAAACATTTTCAATTCGCTAGTTGAGTACAAATTCTCCAACTGTAATGTCTCGATGTCTTTCTTGGGCATTAGGACCAGGAGAACGAACATAAGGATTCATTTTTACATTATTAACTGGATCAATCATACTTTCTTGCAAAGAAGGAAAGTCATCTCCAATTGTTTGGAACAAGCAAATTGGGGGTACCAAAATTGGTACTGACAAAGAAGGCAAAGTGGGTTTTGGAATCCATTGAGACTCATGCTTCTTAAGTCATCTTAAACCTTTATTATATATTAGGAGAGGAGAAGCAGGTGTTAGAGGCTCCGAAGGCCCTGTAGTTAGTTGTGGATGCTTATCTCAATCAGAATTTGTTACCGTTGGCATCTTTGTTCTGAAAGATAGGGATTCTAAATAATTGACAACATAATCATATTTATCAGATGGTTGTCCTAGCAAGCCAGCTGATGAATCATCATCATCAAATCTCCGTCACATCAATTTTTTTGTTCTGCCTTTCTTTTTCTTTTTATAAGAAGAATCATCATCACTCTCATATAAGGCATCTTGTAAGCAGTTGTCACATTGACAATCAATATCTAAAACTTTATGGTTTCTTTGATACATGACATAGATTGATTTGCCAACAAAGTCAAACCCAATAATCCTTAATCCTTCCTCATAGCTGATTGAATCATAAACTGAGTTGAAAAAAGAGAAGAGCTTGAACTCAAACTCGAACCTACTATTTTAAAAAACTTGGTTTTTGCTATATCATTAGCTTTTTTAGAAAACAATATTTCAAATTTCAAACTAGTTGAAATGTACTATAAATTTTTTCATAGTTGGTTATCCAAGCATTTAGTAATAGTTTTACCAATTCGTCGCTAGAAATTTGTCTGGAAATATGCATGCAGACAGAAACATAGTGTATCAGCCACAATAAATAGTTATATTTAAAATGATGAATAATCAAATTCAAAATTATGTACAATTAAAATATAAATATTAAATATATAAGTAATAAATATGTAATGAACAATCAAATTTAAAATAATAAACAATTAAATTTAGAACCATAAACATTTAAATTCGTAACAATCAAATTCTAAACAATAAATTTATAAATTTATCATCATAATTCATCATATATAATTTATTGTTGCTAAAATCATAAAATATTTACTACATTTATTTTACATATAATTTTTATTAATAAACAAATTAATAATTTAATAAAATTTAAAATAAACATAATTCACTATAAATAAAATACCATAATAAAACAAAATAAATTTATATAAAAAATCACAGCACATTAATTAAAAATTAATATATATAATAGAAAAAATTTCACAAAACACTCACACTTATCATTTTATTTAAAATATATATATGTTACCAATTTTTCGATATATGAATTATTCATTCTAAGTCCAAGCAGAAAATCAAACACACAAAACCCACAAAACAATTAGTTTAAGAAACACCACCATTTTCATTCAGATCTAAAGTTCCACAAAAACCCAGAATATCACAACCAAAAGAACCCATTATCCTAAATCGATTGCGTTATTTACAATTATCCCATTCAAAAAGGAACCCTAAACCCAAATTTCTTGACAGCAAGACCTTGGACCTACAATCAAAAAGCCCTATCCACCAAACCCATAAAGTGTCCGGCCTTGCCTCTTTAGGGCATAGACCACATCCATGGCGGTGACCGTCTTCCGGCGAGCATGCTCGGTGTAGGTGACAGCGTCCCTAATCACATTCTCGAGGAAAATCTTTAGAACACCACGGGTCTCTTCATAGATCAGGCCGCTTATACGCTTTACTCCGCCTCTACGTGCTAATCGGCGGATTGCTGGTTTTGTAATTCCTTGAATGTTATCGCGAAGCACCTTGCGATGACGCTTGGCACCTCCCTTTCCTAACCCCTTCCCTCCCTTGCCACGCCCAGACATTATCTTATATTCACAATCTGTGCACAGA
>CATIWF010107189.1:0-29713 GCA_949630135.1 Balakata baccata
ATTTGGAGGTGCATACCATATAGAGGACATGGATCACAGGTCACCGGCCGAGCCTCACCAATCTCTCTCCTTGCATTGCACATATGTATAGGAACATGACATTTGTATTTTGGGTTATCTATCCGCATATGTATAAATTAGTAAATATGTAATAGTGTGTAAATGTGTATTTGGCTTCAACCTTTCTAACTGAAATAATTGAAGATAGTGTCTGAATTGTTAACATATATGATGCTTAGCTGTCAAATATTGCAAAGTGATAATGTTATATGACTTAAAAAAAAAATTATCCCTCATTATAAACAGGACTATATCCAATTATATGCAATATACGACAACATGATATAAGTATAAGTGATATCCATAGGTATAAGGTGTTACAGTCCGAATACGGAAAAATAAAGTAGGGGCGCTCGCGAAACTTCAGCCACCCTACTCACTATAATATAAAGTCAAGGGCGTTCGCAGAACTTTAGCCACATTAACTGAATATAACTACAACCATGTCTAACTAGGGTAAGGGATGCTCACGGAGCTACAATCTCCTTGCTCTAAATCGTATTAATATCGATACCATAATCCCCTTAATGGTGCATCATCTATCATAAGTTGGTTAACAGGTAGAAAAATGGACAATTAAAATCATTAATTATTTATTTTTCATTGTATAATTATTTTCCATAATCGAGATTCATTTTATTTTGAAAAAAATCACAATTTACCAATTAATTAAAAATCATATAATAATATGATATTTTATCGTAATTTGCTAATTAACAACATACTTTAAATTAATTTATCATAATACTAAAGTCAGTAAATTTTTATTATATTATCATAATTACTAATATTTTCTTGATGCCAATTATGCCATAACATATAATTTCATCATTTTTAAAATATAAATTATGCATTTGGATAAACAAAAATGCATATATATACGCACCTCGATAGTGCCCTTTTAAAAATCAATATCCATAATTTGAAACTTGTTCACTTTTGTTGTTCTTCTTCTTGCTTAAAGCCTAATTTGAACATATAATTGATTAATACATTATTAAAATACTTATTCTTAATTTAAATAAATAACTAAAGTTTATTCTAAATGACAATTTGACCTTGAAGTATTATTGATTCTATAACTTTTTCTATAATTACCCAATTTAGGTGATTTTATTTTTTATTAAAATTAATAAATAATACTATGACATATCAAAATTTTATAATTTTTGAACTTTTACACTATTTTTGGTGTAATTCCAAAATTTGTCTTGTCTTATGCCCTTAGACAGTTTTGAGACATAAATTTTAAAAATTCATATCTTTTAACATGTAAATTGTAATATCATGAAACTTTGTAGGAATTTAGATGAGATAATTTAAAACATTTTTTATATAATTTTTTTTCAATTTGGCTTCTAAGGTCCTCAATTGATAGTGAAAATATAACTAGTCCAACATAAGGTAATAACAAACCAATATTTTTTTTATAGTCATAACTCACAAAATACACGACCATTTAAGGTAAAACTTTCGCCAAAATATATCTAAGACATTTTTCTAACATTTTTATATTTAAATATTTGCCTAGTTTGGTTTTTAAAGAGTTCAAAATCATGTACGAAATTGTTAAGGCTGAATAAGTACAAGGAAATAGCTCACTCAAGGAATAACCCTAATTCATTTCACTATAACTCTGTCTATGTAATAAGAATTTATACGAAATTTGGTAAAAAATTAGAGAATACATAGAGCTATAATTTTTATATTTTAAGTTTCTTTAAATTCAGCATCTAAAATGATCAAAACAAGAACATACAGTAGAATATATCCCATTGATACTTCTCCATAAACTAGTTTCAACAAATTTCAAATATATCTTTCTATAGACTAAATCAAATAAAATTATTAGTTATAAACCTAAGACATAAATCTATAACTTTCATGTTTAATATTTCTTCAAAATCAGTTATTATTACCCTCAAAATTGTGACACAAAATACTATCATAACACAACTCTAATAGCTCCAACAACATACTAATAATATAGAGAATAATAACTTACCGAAAATCAATTATTTTTAAGTGTTTTTGCTTCAAATCTTGAAGAAAAGATGAAAATTTTGGTCAGATATATGAGAGAAAAGAAAAGAGGAAAGGAGGGTGAGAGAAAAATATAGAACCTTAAGGTTTTATAGCCAATTTGGCCATCTCATCTTGTTAGCCGACTTTCCAAGTTCCAGATTTCTCTTTTTTTTTGCTGAGTTTTATTTATTATTATTATTATTATTATTATTTTCTGTTTATCTACTATTATTATTTCTACATTTTACCTATATTTAATTTCACTAATCTTTATTAAAGTACAATTTAATCATGTGGTCTTATTTTATCATATTAACTATATTAACAATTAAATTTATTTTAATTTCTAATTTAGTTATTAATTCAATTTTATTCATAATATTTTATTATTATTATTTTTGACAAGACCCTAATTAGTAAATGTTACAAATTAAGTATTATTACTTTTATTATTAGGATCATTTTATAGTATAGTTGCAAATTAGTATGCTAGCATATCTATCGATGGATGGATATATATGATCTGACGTCATAAAATCATATCTCAATAACGAGTTCTCGCTTTTAAACCTATTATTGGTAAAATGACATGTTTCATCTGATCTCACATAGCCTAATATCTTATTTATATTGTATTATATATATAATCCTAATTAATTAATATTTAATAATAATTATTTATAAACATTATTAATTAATCTTAATTACTATTCATCCAGCTTTATATAATACCGGATTCTTACATCGCTTGTTAAGCGCTAACATATATATAATAATGTAATTTCTGCTCTAAATAAGGAATACATGTATAAATATATATGAGATAAATTATTATGACACTCATGAGATTTACTTGAATACGCTAATAAATATCTTTATTTTTTGAAATAAATTATGAAATCTTTCAGATTTAATTCAATTAATTAAAAAATTATCCGTTAATTAATTAATATTTAATAATTATTATTATAAATATTAATATTAAATATTATATATTAAAATTAGAGACCACACATGCAATATGGTAGCTAGTAGCAATCACAATATTTTCAAATAGTAGTTGATAGCAACCACACTATTGTGGTCGCTATTAGCTACCACAGTGCTATTAGTGACTATATACTTATGGTTACTATGTGGTTTCAAAAATTTGTGCTAAATAAAGGCGCAAAATTTTGTGGTCCTTAAATTGTGATTGTTAACTAGTAGTAGTATGAGGTTTCTAAGTGGTAAATATTGCTTCAATTATTTCTTTAGTCAAATATGGTCATTATGTAAACTCCAAGTAGTCGTTAAATAGCAACCACAATATATAATGGCTAAATGTGGTAACTATTTTTTTTTTTTTTTGAGTTTCAATTGGTCGAATCATTTTCACACTAGTCAAATTTTCATATATATAACTATATAAATTTTGTAGAATTTTTTTATAGTTTAATAATATATATTAATGGTCCACCATGATCCAAAGTGATTCTATAATTAATTAATCTATTTTTAAATCACATTGGTTTACATATTAAGCATCTAGGAATTAATTGATATTTTATATAATTTATGTAAACTTTTGTTTGTTTTATAGATATATACCATCAGACACTGTGACATGTACAATAGTAATCGTATATTTGCATAACATAACATTTTTCATTAAATTGATCCATATTTAAAGATACATCACGAAACCTTAAAAAGGTGTAGACTATATAAGAATGAGGTAGCAGCTGTTTCATTATGCTTTATTTATTTATTTTTTTTATTAGTTCGATTTTATATCAAGGGGAGGTGTAGGATGGATCTTGTGATTTGATTAAAAAAAAAAGAGGGCTTCTGTAGTGCACCCGGTGTAACTTACATTTGATGCTTTAGGACCATTAGATCATCAACTTTTAATCTCAACCATTCATTATCAACGGATGATATTAAAAGTTTATAATCCAATAGTTTTAAAGCATTCGGTGTAAATTACACCAGGTGCACTATAGAATTTTTCAAAAAAAAAAAAGATGGGTTTTGCGATTAAGAAAGATATATATGTAACTAATTAATTGTAATTATTTGCAAGAGAAATGCTAGCAACAATTCTCTATTCACTTGAAAATGTATGTAAAAAACACATGTATCTCTTCGGTTATAAAATATTATTAGTTTTTATGATAAAAAAAGAGACACATTTTTTTTTTATTAAAAGTATATGATAGAAAGTATAGGAGGAGGAGGAAGTGTCGTAGCAATCCTCTTATTGGGAAATCCTTCTCCCGCCTGTGCCATTTTCTCTTTGACAGTTAAAATAAACAGCAGCAACCGGTGAACCAAGATTGTAGAGCTCAGCGAAATCTCTAGTATTGAAGTTCTGTCGCCATCCTGGAGCAAACACTGTTTGCCTCCCTGATTGCCTAAACAGTACGAACACAAACCGATGAATTCCCATTGTCGGTCTTGGACTCTCATAGGACACTACTTCTTGCCCTACATTAACAATTATCATCTCTGTTATTATATATATAATTTATCACACACTTGGGCAGTTACAAAAGAAAAAGTAAAAGAGTACTAATTTTTGTTATAGTAAATAAATTAAGGGTGTAGGCCAAAAATGTATGGTGCGCATCATGCATGTATAAATTAACAATGCAGCTGGCATGCAGTTTCACATATATATATATATATATACCGTAGCTTGGCCCTGTAGTTCCTGGGATATCAGTCACCAACCTTGCAAACAGTCCACAAATTTGCAATCAAAAACAGGATCGTATATATATATATATATATTAATGGAGACGAAAGATATATATTATATGTATATATATGTTGGCGAATTGAGAGAAAGAATCCATCAGTTCAAATACCAATGCGCATATTCTCGGAGATGCGGGTCACTTGGATTAGGTGCATCAGGGTCCACCATAACCTGCAATATATAAACGTATAATTAAAGAAAAAAGTAAGTGAAGAAAAAAATATAGTTAGTAGTTGAAGGGAGAAATTGTTACCAGAGTGAAAAAAGTGGTTGGATCATGGCAGCCGATATCAACCCTAGGAGGGTTGACAACTTGAGAAGGTTTGAGGAGGGAGCCATTAGTAATGAATCCGTTGCTGTAAGAGACAGAGAGAGGAACGGAGGGCGTGAAAGGCTCCAATATATCCCCAATCACTCCCCCTACCTCCAGCGGGTTATTACGCCTACTGCCTGTCACCATTTTTTTTTTTTTTTTTTTTTTTTTTGTTCTTCTACCAATAATTCAATCTCATTAATTCCACATGCAGGCCATAACAATATATGACTCTTTATATACTGTTATATGTGGTATCCAACTTTATTTTTCATTAATTGTCCCCATCGGCCCTTCCATCCTGCTCCTTCAAGATTCTCTGTCTATTGTTTTCCTTTTTCTTTAATTAATTAATCACATCACACAAATTAATTTAATTGCTATCTTTTTCATGATTGATTGGTAAATATATAGAGTACTTCACAATGCTTTTATATTGTCATTGTAGACATGCATGCATGCGTAGAATGATGGATATTGTTAAATTGCGTAGGGAATCAAAATGTGAAAAGGTTGGTCATTTTTGTTTGCATTTCTAAATATCCCTATAACATTTTTCCTCAACAATATCATATTTTATATATGCTGTCATTTCCTGATCCTGTATTATCAATGGAAGACAATATATATTAATTACACGCATTTAACAATTTCCACCCACATACGTACGTAGTATATAATTTTTTTATTTGTGAATTACATAAATGAATACCATGTTAAATTACAAAAATATCTGCTTCGATTTTATATATAAAATTATTCTAAATAGCAATTATGTATGTAATATGATACTATGATATTTTTTTTGTTTATGAAAAAAGGAAAAAGAAAAGAGGAGTGGAGATGCTTGGACATTAATCGGTCGGTAGGAGGAGAGGGGACCTATTTCAATGGAGAATATATATACAAAAACTGAATCAATGATCGATCATTGGCTCAGGATTATAAGAGATAAGGAATATTTGGCACGGAGAAGAGTGAGAGTTGCAGATCAATTGTTCTGATTATGAATCTTTTTTAATTTCTGCTAAAATGGAATATCTTTCTTTTCATTTTTGTATATATATATATATATATATATATATATATCAAACATATAAGACGATAATAATTAACAAGACTGACAGTTTCACACCACATATATATGCTCAACAAAAAAAAAAAAAAGTTGCAAGTTCCTTATTACTGTTTTGTATCTCTCAAATATCAGAATCCGAACCTTTTTCCCCATTCTACATATGATCTGTTGCATCAACTGAATTTGACTGAATATTAATTAATATTTTTTTTTTTAATCTTTTGGCGTATCGAAAATATTTAGCAATTTTAGTTGAAATTACACAATTTTATAATTATCTCAAAATAAATACCCACTGAAACAATTAATTAAGCTACTAAAATCAATGTGAAAGAGTTGGCAATATTGCATTCTGGATGCACTCTGTCTTAGACATGTTCTACAAAGTGTTTCCCATCAACATTTCCTCTCTTAATTAAATTTCATTCCCCACTATGATTATTAATATATATATATATATATATATATATATATATTTTTGTTAATTAAAGAAACTAGATATTATATTAACTGGAAAATCTTATATCAGAATCAACATATATACTCCACAAGAAAATCAGAAGTCGTAAACTACACAGAAAGAAAAGCATTAGAGATAGAGGCTCTTGCTAAACAATGAGCAACATTGTTGGCTTCCGACTATGATTACTACTATCTTCAACAAAGGGACAAGCCAAAGCAATATATATAACATTGTGTTTACGTAATGAAATTTTCTTTGATCAATAAATGGGTGTTTGATTTAGCTGTTGGAGGTAGTTGATAGCCTTTTGAACCTAAAATTTAGCAAAGTTGTTTGGTAAGACTTTATAATCAGCAACTGATAGCTGATTCTAATTTCAATCAACAATTATTTGAAAAACTTTATTTTGAAGCTTTTTTCCATCTAGTTGATTTAATTTAATTTTTAAATTGAACTATATTACCCTTATATATTTTATTAACTACAAAATAATTATTTCCTCCAAATTGAATTTTTCAATCAATAAATTAGTCACAATTACAAATATAAAAATATTGCAAATAATATTTAAACTAATAATATTATTTATTTTTAAATGAAAAAATATATAATATATTTCTAATTACTATATATGTTATTTAATATATTAAGCATAAATGATATTAAATTTATTTATAAATTATACATATATATTTTTGAAATTTTTATTTATAATTAATTAAATTTTATTATTTTTACTATCTTAATTATAGTATATAATTATATGAAATAATTATTTTATTTACTTATACTTCATATAAAAATATATACTTTGAATAATGTAAATTATATCTTTTTTTGTAATTTTACATTCTAATAGCAACAATTCAATTAGTTTTACCAAATATAAATATCAATCAGCTACTACTAGCTGCATTCAACAACAAAACTAAATGGGGTCTAAGTTAATGACTGGCCTGAGTATTATAATTAATTACTTTTGTACAACAATAATTTATTATTTTGGTTTATGATAATTAAATTAAACTTACCATTATTTATTTTTCATATTTTTGTGAAATTCCAAGCATCATGCATAAATTTGTTGGCACCAAAAATTTATTCTCAAATAATTGAATAACTGGAGGAATTAAAATTTTAAATTAATAAATGTTCGAAACTCCAAAAGATATTTATATAAACATCTCTAATATAAAATATCAAATTGAACCTTTTTATATATAAAAAAATAAATATTTGAATTGAAAAATAATTATCAACTTTATACAAAAAAAAAAACATTAATTTTATATATGCAATGATCTAATACGTTTATTGTTTTTTTTCCCCTTTAATTAAGTGAGGTTTCGATCCTGAGATTTATTGGGAGAGGTTGCGCCTCTTATATATATATATATATATATCGCTAGAGCAATAAACACTGTAAACCAGTATAGGACTGCCAAAATTAACTTGACATTGTAATTTTATTAATCTTTTTTTTTACTGTACAATTAGTTATCTAATGCTTATCACTTGTACTTTGCATATAAAAGGCTTAAGCCTCAACGTAATAATATACAATTTATTCTCTTCAATAACTTCTACATGGTATCATAGCCTTAAACAACTATAACAACCCTTACACAAAACTCAATCATCTCTTCTAATCATACCTTCTCCATTAAACTCACTAACAAAAACTACCTTGCATGGAAAACTCAATTCCTCCCCCTTCTTAACTATCAAAATTTAGTGGGGTATGTCGATGGCTCATTCCCTCCACCACCAAAAACTCTAGCAGACTCAACCAACCCAAATGAAGTTGTTTCTAACCCAGCCTACCAATCTTGGTTTCAAAAGGATGAAATGCTCCTATGTTGGTTGCTTTCATCTCTGTCTGAAGAGATTTTTCCCTGTGTAATTGGTATGACTTCCTCTTATGAGGTTTGGTCTGCTTTGGCCAGTACTTTTGGCTTTCTCTCTCAGAACAGACAACTCCAAATTAACATTGAATTGCAGGAACTCAAGAAAAATGATTTGACAGTATCTTAATATTTGTAGCGTGCAAAATCTCTTGCTGATGAGCTTGCAGCAGCTGGTCGTACCATGACCCCAACCGAGCTTAATGCAATTATCTACCGAAATATAGGAAGTGAGTACCACAGTATTGTCACTGCCCTTAACCTTAGACCTGAACCGGTTTCCTTCAATGAATTGCATAGCCACATTTTAGCTCATGAAATCCTTCTCAAAAGTCACCATGAACCAGCTTTGGCTAACTATGTCAACTGAAATCCTCAACCTCCTATCCTCTCGATACCACCATCTCAATCTCCATCACCTCTATCTCATAATCCCTCCTCCCAAACCTATCGCCCCCTAGACGCAATTGTGGTCCCTGTCAAATCTGCAACAAAAAGAATCATACTGCAAATTAGTGCGTCGTCGCTATGAGCCAAGAACTTTCCAAACCAATTTCACCCAATTCCAACAAGCAACACCAACACCTCCTCCCACTCCTTGGATCCTGGACTCTGGGGCAAATTATCATGTCACTCATAATTTGGCTACCCTGCATCTTGCTTCCCTTTATCCTAGTTCTAATAAGATCAAAATTGGCAATGGTCAAGGTTTAGAGATTTCTCTCATTGGTAATGGTATTTTATCTCATCCTTCTAAATCCTTTCATCTTCACAATATTTTGCAAGTTCTTTCCCTTAGTCAAAATTTACTCTCTATTCAAAGATTTTGTACTGATAATCATTGTTTTTTTGAATTCTGGCCTACTTTCTTTTTAATCAAGGATCAAGTTACCAACCACATTCTTCACAAGGGACAAATTAAATATGGAATGTACATCTTGCCATCACCACCGGAGAAGAGAGTTAGTGTGGCGTCCCTCTCCTTTGCTGACTAGCATAATCGTCTTGGCTATCCATATTCTCAGATCGTGTCCAAATTTATTAAGGAGAATAATCTACAATCTTCTTCTAGTTCTTTGCTTTCCAGGTGCACTTTGGACATCTCTATTTAAACAAGAAAGTGGTCGTATTTGACAAATCAAAGGAATAGGGCCCCACTACCAACTCTTCTCCAATTTCACCTTGGCTTGTCGTGTAAAACATCACAGCACCGTCCCATTCTCAACAGGTAAGTTCTTCTCTCTCTCCTCCTTTATCTTTTTCTCATCCTACTCAATCACCTACACTATCTATATCTCCTTCTTTATCTCCAACTTCTCCTATCTTATCACAACATTCTCATTCCAATTTATCTTCATCTCTTTCTCCAATCTTATCACAATCTTCTCCTTTTAATTTATCTTCCTCTACCTCTCCTAACTTGTCACCACTCCCTCACTCTCCTTTGTCCATGTCCACTAACCGAAACCTCACTTCTTATGCTCATCTTCATTCTTCACGTCTCTATCATCAAAAACCATACCAACCACTCGTCAAAATCTTATTTCTAATTCCAATCCCCCTTTATCCTCCTTAATACCAGGAATTTAGCTCTCTATGGACCTCTCATCCTATACCCCTACCACAGATATGGCCTCAGCACAATTACCAACCACTACCCATACCCACGATATGTCCCTACGCCCTACCACAATGGCTAAAAGAAATTGTAATGTTGCCATTCACCATCCGTACTCCACGACCAAAGCAGACTATCTCACCACCGACCCAGGCACTTACACCCAAGCCAAATCATACAAGGAATGGCAGTCTGCAATGAAGCCGAAATTAATGCCCTTTTGTCAAACAATACATGGTCTTTAGTTCCAAAACCTCATGACACAAATATTATGGGAAATATATGGGTCTTTAGAATAAAAAGGAAATCGGATGGTACGGTAGACCGTTATAAGACCAGACTTGTGGCAAAAAGATATCATCAACAATCTGGTATTGATTATCAGGAGACCTTCAATCCTGTTATCAAAGTCGCAACCATTCGCATAATATTGGCTTATGTTGCTACTCAAAACTGGTCCTTGTGACAACTAGATGTCTCAAATGCATTTTTGCATGGATTATTGGATGTTGACATCTACATGGAACTAACTGTTGGAAAAATTGTGATTATGAGCCATTTTGAGAGGGTTATTCGGGTGGGTCCCACAACTCGTTTTTGGAAAAAAGATCTGGATATATGTTCCCTGACATGAGGACTATAAATTAATGTATTCATATGCTCAAAATGGAAAATGTGTAAATAAAAATTGAAGTTCAAAGTAAGTTCTTTGATAAGGAGATTTAAAGGTGAAAAGTGAGTAGAAATTTGTTCCACATTACTAAGAATTAAAGTTAGACTTATGTTTATATATTAAAATGTTTTCTTACATAGATAAGAAAAGTAGAATGAAAAACTCTCTCTCGCGCGCTCAGGCGCAGGAGAGTGCAAATCCATGGGCCGGGATGGGCCAATGCGTGGGTGCGTGACCTGCGTACACAAATACCGGCCCAAAATCTCGCGATCCTGAATAAGTCTAATTTTTACAAATTATTTTTTATTTCTGGAAAATTTTGGCAATACTCCCGTGTTGATCCACACGGCTGGCAGTCTGCCACGCCTGTGTTGATCCACACGGTCGTGTTGATGTGGATGCAGGATGAGTGAGCAAGGCAGATTCACACTCCCGTGTGGATTTTGTTCCAGAATGAACTTTTGAGTTTCATGTCTTTTGGAATATCAATTTCTGATGTTTTAAAGATTAATTTCACCATTATTTGAGAGTTACAAAGACATTATTAGCAGCATTTAAAGGAAACTAATCACAATTAATCCATTGTCTCCTTCATCTAGTATAAATAGGTGGTTTAGGCTTGAATTTTTAAGTGGTTCAAAAGAGCATACTTTGGTTGTTTCTTTCTTTCTTTTCCTTTTTCTTCTCAAGTGATAGAGGTTGTGGTAAAACAAAGTTCGCTGTAAGTAGATGTTGTGTATTCAACAACTACTTGAAATCTGTTGTATCCTGGGAGACAGACGCCGGTTATCCTAAACACCCGTATAGGAGGTGAATTTATCTTAAGAAAACTATGTGCTACACAGACCTCAGATTGGTTTTCCATTTTCTATTGTTTTTGAATATTGAACTAACAATTCTCCTATTTTCTTGTATTTGTTTCTAACAACAACCACATGGGTTCATTGATCCTCGGAAACCAGATTGGGTCTGTAAATTGAACAAGTCACTCTATGACCTTAAACAGGCACCTTGGGCTTGGTTTGAACGACTTGATCATTTCTTTTTTCCATTAGGTTTATTTCTTCCAAAGCCGATAATTCTCTTTTCTTTTACTCACAATCTGTCTTTATTCTAGTGTATGTCGATGACATTTTAATTACTGGATCTTCTGACTCAATTCTTCAACAAATCATTTGCAAGTTACAAGCTGAATTCCCAATTAAAGATCTTGGGTCTCTCTCATACTTCCTTGGTCTTGAAGTTTGTCGTAATAAACGTGATATTTTTGTCAACTAACAAAAATATCTGTTGGATTTACTTGATCAAACCGGCATGGCTGACGCTAAGGGCTGTCACACTCCCATTTCTAGCTCAAAAAATCTGTCCAAAACGGATGGTGAACTATTACCCGATGGCACTCAATACCGTCACACAATAGGTTCTCTCCATATGCAACTCTCACACGTCCAAATATCTCTTTTGCAGTAAATAAACTATGTCAGTTTATGTACTCTCCCACTGACAAACATTGGAAAGCAGTCAAGCGATTGCTCAGGTATCTTGCCTCAACCAGTTCCTATGGTTTATTCTTTGCATCTGACTCATCTTTACAACTCCAATGCTATTCCGATTCTGATTGGGGGGGTGGGGGTTGTAACGATGATCGTCGATCAACTAATGGTTATGCAGTGTACCTGGGATCCAATTTAATTTCTTGGATTGCAAAGAAACAACCCACGGTCGCAAGATCATATACGGAGAGTGAATACAAAGCCTTAGCAAATGGCACTGCCGAGTTAATGTGGCTCAAAAATCTCTTATCTGAACTTGGAATCCAGCAGTCTACACTCCCTATTTTGTGGTATGATAATATTGCGCCATTTACCTCTCATCCAATCCAGATTTTCATGCTCGTACCAAACATACAGAACAGGATTTTCACTTTGTTCGCGAACGCATAGCTGCTAGCCAACTACAAATTCGATTCATCTCCACATAGGACCAAATTGCTGATATATTCACCAAGCCATTGTCGACTGCTCGATTCCGCTTTCTTTGCAACAAGCTACGACTACTCTCGCACCCACCATTTTCTTGAAACGCGGGGGGTGGTAAACCAGTATAGGACCGCCGAAATTAACTTAATATTGTAATTTTATTAATTTTTATTTTTTACTGTACAATTAGTTATCTAATGCTTATCACTTGTACTTTGTATATAAAAGGCTTAAGCCTCAACGTAATAATATACAATTTATTCTCTTCAATATCTTCTACAAACACACGATTATTTTAATATAATAAGTTTGAACAAATGATAAAGTGAAGTTTCCTTAAAAAGGGTAGACAAGACATGGAGAGTTTGCTGAGCAATGGAACATGGGGTTGATTTATATTTGGAGATTTGGCCTGCCTTTTGATGAACAACAACAACAAACAATTTCTCAATTTCTATTTGTGATTTCCATAATTCTCTTAGAAATTAAGCACAGTTGAATAGGATAGCATTCTATTAATTAACAAGAGTAGACAGCATGTCATATCCCTACCAATTTTTATCATTACCTTTGAAAAAAATGGCACTATTTTCACTCTCAAATTCTCAATATTAATTCATATAAAAGAGGATCGTAATTTGTCTGTTAAACTTAAAATATCTCAGGTGATTCTATTCACCAAATTAGCAATTTAATGTTATTAAAAGAAGCAATAATCGACAATATTCTACTAATAATTTAATTTCATAAAACCATTCAAATTATGTAATGCAAATATATTTTTTTTACAAAATACCTACTATTCAGGAGGGGTGGATAAATTTGAACCTGAATTATTTAGGAGATTCATAAAGTTTTCAACTAATTGGGATAGTGATGATACACAACACAACATAATATAAAATGATAAGTTTTGTTAAAAAATTGTGGTTAATTGGCCATTTTGTGAGCAATAACATAGCCCAGTTTTGGAAGAATATTTTAATAAATTTTAATATTCATATACTCAAAATGATGAATTAGTAAATAAAAAAACTGAAATTTAAAATAAGCAGCTTGAAAAAGAAAAATATATAAGGAAGAAAGCGAGCTATTTTCACATAAATTGAAAATAATATATATATGAAAATATAAACTATATTTTGAAAATGAAAATGAAATATTTTGAAACGCATGCATATTAAGCAATTATCACAGATAATGTAAATGGGTTGTGGAGAATGAATCCGTGTTCTAAACGGTACTTAGATTAGAGGGAATGAATGCTCAAAATTCTGTAAATTATCAAATTACTTGCAAGTATATTGACGGGACATAAATTAGTTAGGTGCAACCAAACATTAATCTCCACTCTCTCTTTCCTTTTTTTTTTTTTTCTCCTCTTTATGACATGTACATATCGGCTTTAATTAATGAAGAACAGTTTGCTTCCTCAACTTTTTTTTTTTTTTTGAATTTTAGACTAATTCCACACATACAACATTTCTTGACGCTTTATATATATGATCACTTGAGTCAATTTTTTTAATTAAATGATATTAATTATAAATTATAACCAAGTAAAAGGGTTACAAATGCCTAAAAGGAAGATTGCATCCTCTTTTCAATTTGCGAACGTTTAATGTAAAACATAAAGTTAAAATTATGCATACTAAAACCAAATTAAAATTGAATACATTTTCAAATGAAATAACAGTTTATTAGATTATATCCAAATAGTATAATGAATTTCATTTACGGTACTCCAACTATACAAATTGTAACAATTCAGTTTTTCAAATATTATTTTAGTTATAAAATAAAAGTTGAAATAATTTTATATTAAATATAATATTTAAAGTACTGAATTGTTACAATTTATATATCGTTGATAAAAATCACCCCCAACGGTTAAATGTATAAATGAAAAGTTCAATAACCTTTTTCTACTTGCGCAAGGTAGTAGTATATGTGTCCCTTTTCCTCTTTGATTGTGATGCTCCAAAATTCAAGTTTACAATAGCTCATAGAGAACATTAATCTGAGTCAAAGGCAAACCTTGAAAAGAAGGACATCAAGCACAATAAATTATATTTCCAATTTACCAGGTGCAAATTTATGCAGTACAATATTCAAACACCCAATTGACCCAAGGATAAAAAAAAAAAACAGAAAACAAAGGAACGTTTTGCTATTTCCTAGTAAAGCTTCTTCAAATGTCAACAGAATCTATTAATCACTCTCTTATTTATTAACACTTATAGACAAGCATATAAAAATTATTTATTTGATTCTTTCATTTTATACTTTAAGAAGTTCCTCCATAGGAATTGCAGGATACACCACTTGGATGCATCACCTGAAGCTATCACTGCCGAATCTGTATCACATGTACATCCAGAATACCTGCAAAAGAAAAATGAAATTCCTTAAATATCCACAAATACGCAGCATGGCCAATTCAGGCAACCAAATATAATTCAACATTGGAAAGTTCTTTTCTTAAATATGGATATGAATTCACAAACTTGGGTATAGCATCATAAATCTTGTAAGCCCTCGAACCACTTATTATCTTTAAATGCATATCTGCTATTCACAGTTTATTCAAATGATTTTTATAACATACGCACTTATTCCATGTGTCACACATTATGTGTTGAATATCATCAGCCAACTGTAAACTCTCTGTCAAAATTACAACTCCAGCATATGCGATGGACCTTAGACTGAGTCAACAAATCACTAAGTCACATCTTTACTTCAACCACTGTGTTGGACTCGAGTCTCAGTTGTGTCATCTATAATCTACCCTCCGAATTATTATTCCACATGCCACCTGAAAAGGGTAAGAAAGGAGAACATAACTAGCTAATGACTTCATTAGGTTCATCTTGGTTTAATTCAGATTTTTAGGTTCTACATCCTGTAAAAGCAAAATACATTGATACCATTTAGACTTAGATCAATTCAAAGTCAAACAAAATCCATTTGAGTCTATAAAGACAACAAACCAACAAAATGCCAATTTCCCCACTTTTTGAATTAATTTTATCTTTGAGGAGCTGCATAAATTGGATAACATATCATAAAGTGACATATTATTCTTGTTTCCAACAAAATTATATGCAACTTAAATTGATAGTCAAAGTACATCAATGAAACAGAACGATAACTGAGAGATGATGTAAAAAATGGAGTACCTTGAGTATGCACAAAATATTGTTATTCCAAGGCACAGGTCCAATGTCCACATCTGTTTCCATTAGGCTTCTACTAGATTCTGTTAGCCCCATCAACAGTTCAAAAACATACACGTCAAAATCCTGTAGAACAGTCAAGATCATAAGGAAGCTTTGTCCTCATCAATCTGAACTTTAGCAACAGTTTCTGTCAGTGCTGCTCTTCTTTTGGTCTGGATTTGGTGGACAAATTCTGTGACTACAATATGAAATTTGGGAGCAACCTTATTTGATGAAGAGACATTCAGCCCTGCCTTTCTCAAGGCCCGTGCAACATATGTTTCAGCCTTTTGAAAATGAGGAGGGCAGAGGGCAGGGACAGTTGATCTCAGTATTGGCTTCCCGCAGAGGACAGGCCTTCCCTGTGCACTGAAAATTCAAGGGAGTATAAAAAGAGCAAACAAATTATTCACCATACATTTTCTTATTTTTCCACAGCTGATGGAAGAAAAAAGAAAAGCTACTTCCGCAAAAGATAATCTAATCACCAGTGAATCTCATTCAAAAGCCGTCAATGTAATCAACATCCATATGATGGGGTTTAAAAAATCTATATCATAGACTGAACTAACTGGATAACCCAAAAACAAAGGAGGAAGAAGAAGAAGAAGAAGAAACCCAGGTCAGGAACCCAATATTAGTTTTGATAAGATAAAAAAGGAAATGGAGAGGAAGTAAATATGGGCACGTGTACAGGAATGAAACATGCAGTTGATACATCTGTTCAGGGAAACTGAAAGATAAAAATAATGTTGCAGATCAAAATCCTGTTCTGATCCAAGGAATCAAGTAGTTAGTTTGTTAGAATAAGTAGCCAGCTTGTAAATTGGTCAGTGAGTAATTCATTGATGTATAAATAGGAGACCATTGTATTGAAGAAATGCAATTCGACAATAATTCAACCAAATATTTCTCTCAACTCCAGTCCTCTCTCTCCCTCTCTGCTCTCTCTTACCTTTCTGTCTGTCTCCCTATTTCTTTTATTTCACATCCCCTTTCCACTCAATATTTGTGAATTTCATTAAGAGGCACAACAAATCCTTTTTAAACTTAAACTAATAGACACAACCTATAAAGCTAGGGAACAACTGCATTCGTAAAAAATACTTGAGATCCGAGTTTTCAAAACTGAAACATAGTAATGAAAACACAAAAAAAATTTCCCTCAGCAGCACCACTAATCTATTAATGACATACAGGGTTTACAACATAAGCAAAGTGCAAAAGAAGCACTTTCTTTCGCCAAACCAGAATGTCAAACATGTAAATAAGAGAGGGAAGCATAGCTTAACATACTTGGATTTACAATAGTTCAGCTCTTTTGCCTACATCCATTACTCAAAACACAATCTTGAGAGTTTGTCTCCACTAATGATTATTTTTAAGGGCTAGAATCAAGCCAAATACAGCCCTAGACTTTTCTAGCCTATGCTCTCAAACTCAATTCCAAGTTTTTGCAAGATAGAACTCGAAAAACACTTGAATGTTTTTTCAACCTAGGGGCTAAACAACTCACAACAAGTTTTCAAGCTAAACTTGCAAATTACAACAGAAATAAACACCTCACAAACTCAATAGATGATTTACACCGTGAAGACCTAAAGCTAATATGAAAGATATCTAAGAATGAAGCTTAATATGAAAGCACTTTTCTCCTATGAAAACTTTGTTTTTCCAACATTTGAAACATCATTCTAACATGTATCTATAGTACTGATGTAAAATTGCACTTTTTGATTCCAAACTATTTGGATAAAATAATCTGAAAATCAAATAAATATTACAAATTCTGAAGTATAATTCATGGTTTTAAAATCACGCAAATTTGGGAAACAAGTATTGTAACCTTTGAGACACCAACGACTCTTAACTTCAAGTGGGGACTTATGCTGTGAAGAAACAAAAAAAAATCCGCACTTTGATGACTAATTGTTAAGCTAAAATGTTATTTAGCATAAAAAATTCAACCAGGAAAAAAGATATTACAAGGAAGATTAAAAGAAAGCAAACCTTTTAACGACAAAGGTGCAGCCTTTATATAGCATCTGTTTGGAATCGAGGAGTATATGCGGAAGACAAAACTTGGTTAAAGCCATAGGCGTCGCCTTGCAGCCACCCACCGCACACTTCCTAAGTCCATAGTCTTCAGCCAGCTGCTCCTCGTCCTCCATAAACCCTAATGTTCCATTCAATTCTCCAATTTTATTGGCAGAATTCTCTTTACTATTGTTCCTTTTTCTCTTTTTGTCGTCTTCTTTGATGGGACTCTTTCCATACTTCCAGTAGTACTCTTTATATTTGGATTTGAGCTCTTCCATTAGAGCCCAGTAGTGGGCTCTGTAGATCTTCGAAAGTTGTTTGATTCGGCGAGATCGGCGAGCCATGAGTTCCTCGTGAGTTACGTGAGAGGAAAATGAAAGGGCGGAGTCCACTGAGGAGCCGTCGACGGTGATGAGCTGCAGGGTAGGAGGAGGAGGAGGAGGTGGAGGTGGAGGTGCATTAGCCATGGTTGAGGAAGTTGGGTTTTGGATCTTCAAAAGTTGGGGTTTCCTCTCGTCCAATGTAGAAAGTTGACTCTTTCTTAATTATATAATTGACTCTTTTTTTTTTTTTTTCCTTTTTTCATTTTCTTTATTTTTAGTAATAAATAAATTGGTAATAGCAACATATACAACATGTACGGATTTTACAACGGATTTGAATATAAATTTTTAAATTCATGGCGAATTTAGATATAGTATAAGTAGAAACTATTAGGTACCTAATGATTATATATATATATATATATAATTTATTCTATTGAAATATAATAAATGTAATAATATAATTAATTATTTTTTATATATTTTTAAAAATTAATGAATTACAAATATAATGAGATATTGAAATATATATATTTTTATTATAATGGATAATATATAATTTTATTACTTTTAATATTATTTTTAAACAATTTAATGAAGTATTTTAATTTAAATATATTGAATTAAATTTTATGTTTTTATTTTATTTTGTAATAATTTATAATAGATTGTTTTTATATTTTTAAAAATTTTAATTATTCAATTAGTTTGAATTTTGTTTTAGTTTAAAATTTTGAGTAATAAACGGGTATTGTTAATCGGGTTTGAAACAGATACAAATATTAACATTAAATTTTTAAATGGATTGTATATATAATCGGGTTCGAATAAAACAATTTTTATGATTACCCTATCCGTTGTCATTCCTAATGATAACTTAATAAGTTCGTTTACGGTATGCTGATATATCCGTATGAAGGTATATAAACAGTTTAATGAATATATATTTCATTTTAACCATTTATTGATTTGCAAACTCAACTATTGATGTATATTTTGTGTTATAAGCCGTTCGTTATATATAACATATCAATACATTAGATGTATTAAAGTTGTAAAAACTGACTAGATTAATAAACTAAAAAAAGACAATGGATCATAGGTTTAAAATCGAACCGATTTATATAAAATTATTATAAAATATAATATTTAACATATTTTATACATAGTAAAATAAAAATTATTTAAATTAAATATATTTCATATACCATAATATATTTTAAATATTAAATATTGAAATTTAAATTGATATATAAATATATTTCTAAATATTTTCCAATATAATAATATCAATATTTATATATATTATTTTAAAAAATAATATAATTTATTTATCTATTTATTTTTTATTTTTAAAAAAAATTATAATAAATAATAATTTGTAAAAAATAATATTCAATATACATTTATTTTTCAATTAAAATATTTTATATTGAAATAACTAATTTTAAAAATAATTTATATAATAATTTTATCATAATATATATTAGTAATACGAATATAAATATGTAAAATCAAATTTATTAAATATATACTTCTTAAATAATGTTAATACTTTTATGAAAAATTAAATTAATGTATAGTCATACATTGAATTATTGATAATATAATACATAGTCTTATATTGATAATAAATATTTATAATTCAAAAATATTAAATAACTTCAAAAATTATTTATTTGTTATAGTCTTACTTTTATAATAAAAAATTAAATATTGATTTTATATAAATATCTTTTCAATAATATGAGAAATTTTATAAATAGTTAATTTTATATAAATATAGATAAATTCGTTTGTAAATAAAACTAATACAAAAAATGATCATTTTAACCATATATTATAAGTGGTTTAATGATAAAAGTTTAGTTACTGTATTTAAAGATTCAAGTTCAATTCCCACGGTATGCAAAAAGTGATATATTTAAGTGAATTTTCAATTTATTATATCAAACGGTCAAATCAATCAGTTCACGGTTGAACCGGCCCATTTCGTCTGTTATTGAGGTAGGCTAAAGTTCTCCAGTTTTGTGGTTTAAAACCGTTTGATCTAGTGGCCGATTCCCAATTTTTCTAATTGGATCGGGTAGACGAATCGATTTTGATAACATTGAGAAGTATCATAAATTGAGCCTAACTTATAACTTTATTATCAATAAAATATTTTCTCATAATTTTTTAAAATTAGATTTTAACATATTATTATTATTAATTTTATATTATATTATAGATATTGTATAATTATTTTAGTTGATTGATGATACATTTCCTATAGAAAAGTAAAACTACCATTAAAACAAAGATTTATAATTTAATTGAAAAAATAAGCAAACACGAAGAAAATAAAAAAAAAAAAAGGAAAAAGAGGGTTGTATTGTATAAAGGAAGAGTTGAGAGCTGTATATTTTATTTTTATTGTCTCAAAGAAAAAGGGGTTGTGTATCTTTTGTACGAAGGAGAAGAACAAATCCTCCTGTATAACGAAAATGATGCGGTTGCTCAGCTGCCTTTTTTTGCTGCTCATTACCATACCAAAAAAGCAAGGATATTTCCTGTGTAGAAATGGGAAAAAGGAGGTCCCGTGATGGGATTACTACCATAGATGTTGATTGTGAAGTTTCAGGTGCGTGAACTCGTTAACGCATCATTTTTTTCCCATTTCTGTTATTTGTGAGGGAAGCTCTAAGGTCTGCGATTTTTATTTTGGGTATTTGATATGAATTGAATTTGTACTACCAGAGATGTAGGTTATCAATTATTTTTCTCTGGGTTATTGTATTTGTCTGTCAAATTCGCTCTTAGAATACGAAGACCTGACTGGAAACCGAAACTGATAGAAAATGCAATATCCATTTTGGAGAAAACTTGTGTTGGTCTATTTTGAAACTAAAAATTTTGGGTGCAAAATGAAACCAAGGCAGCTCAAAATAGATGATTGTTTTCTCTAAAGTGTGGATATTGTTGGAAAATTATGATTATGAGCCATTTTGAGAGAGTAATTTGGGTGGGTTTCACAACTTGGTTGTGGTAGAAAGATTTGGATATGTTTTCCTTGACATAAGAACTATGAATTAATATATTCATATGCTCAAAATGGAGAATGTATGAATAGAAATTGAAACTTAAAATAAAATCATTGTTAAGGAGATATAAAGAAAAAATGTGAAAGTGAGAGTTGTTTGTCCCACATTACTAAAATGTAAAGTTGGACTTGTATTTATATATTGAGATGCATTCTTACATGGGTAAGAAAGTAGAATGAAAGGTTATCGCTCGTGCGCTTAGGCGCAAGGGGTGGAAATCCATAGTTCGAGATAGGCTAATGCATGGGTGCGCGATTTTCGTACACGAATGTCGGCAAAAAATCTCATAGTTTAGACCAAGTCCAATTTTTACTTTTTTTTTTTTTACTTATGGAAATTGAAGTAACACTTCTGTATTGATCTACACGGCCAAGGGTCTGGCACGCTCGTGTGATCTACACGGCCAGGCTTCTGACATGCCCCGTGTGGATCCACACACCCGTATCGTTGTGCTGCAGTTTGTACATGGCTAATCCACACTCTCGTGTAGATTCTACACGCTCGTGTGGATTGTGTTCCATATTAATCTTTTAAGTTTCTTGTCTTTTGAAATTTCATTTTTTGATATTTCAAATATTAATTTCACTATTATTTGAGAGTTACAAAGACATTATTGACAGTCTTTAAAAGAGATTAATTACAATTAATCTCATATCTTCTTCATCTAGTATAAATATGAGTTTTTTGACTTGTGTTGGAAGGAGTTTTTTTGAGAGTTGAGATTGGTTCTTGTTGAAAAAGTCTTTTTTTCCCATTTTCTTTTTCTTTTCAAGTGATAGAAAGTGTGATAAATACTCAGTTCACTGTAAGTAGGTGTTGTGTGTTCAACAACTACTTGAGATCTGTTGTATTATGGGAGACCGACGCCAGTTATCTTAAATATCGGTGGTAGAAGATGAATTTGTCTTAAGAACACTGTGTGGAACATAAGTTTCAGATTTGTTTTTCATTTCTTTTGTCTTTTTATTTGAATATTGAATTAACAATTCTCTTATTGTTGTTTTCCTAACAATGGATATTCTGGCAAATTTTGCATCTGCAAGTCAAGATCTTTATGGGGAAATAGTGATCTATGTGTTTTTGGTTTTATCAGTTTAGGGGAAAGTCTCATGCTTTGATGTGATTATGCTTCAGCATTGAGGTCATCGTGTACTATATTCACACTTCTTGAATTGTTGGAAGGCTCAATATAACTATGCCAACTAGAAGCAAGATTTCTAACGGTAGAAGATATATAATGTCTTGTAGGGAAATAATATGATGATAGTTTGGAGGCTCAATAGGTTTACCTGTTTATTATGGAATTGGTAAAGTTTTCTAAAATTCATAGTTGATTATAAACAGAGAAATTGATGGGTCATTTTGCTAAATTATTTCAGACTTTGGGAAGCCTTGTAAACATTACGCTTGAAGAAAGGGGACTGTTAAACAAGGGGCTGAAGGATGGAATGCTTGACAATATTATCCCCACGTTCTGCAGAAGTCATTTCTTACCGACGGAGGTTAAGGATGAGAGCAAAAGGCAATTCTACCTCCAAAGTAATGCTTGACAATTCAACATTTGACATCCATTTTTGGGTAAGCCGTTGTCTTCACTAATTTACTTAGTGGAGCTACTGTTGTTTTAAAGAAATTCGTTGACATTTCACAATGCCTTTAAATGTCTCTTTGAAATGTGTAGAAATTTGTGGAGTTATTTTCCTGAAGATAAGAGGATGTGCTTTACATACTTTGCTGCCTATGGTTTTCCGCATACATGACCTCAACCTGTAAAGAAAATGTGCTTTCTTGCATCAAGGATAAGCACATCTTTACAAAGACATATGTTATATTGTTCCTATTGTTTACTGGTCTATTTCTTCCCCTTGACAACTTGACATCTTCGAGTTGAATATGATGTCTCACATGTTTCGGATATCATTTCTTTAGGAATCACTGAAACATCTTGATTTTTTGCAACTTTGGTGAGAGTTTGGAATCAGAAAATAGAACTCCATGTATGCTTTTGCTGGATTCACTTCAGATGGTGGGCCCTAAGCGGCTTGAACCAGCAATAAGAAAGTGTACATTTCCTTTCCACAGATTGCTTTTCTTTTTAGTTTTAATATGACTGTCAGATTGAGAATTTACACTTCCTTTATACCCTGGTTTGTATTGGACATTTTCAGATTAGAGGAAAGGGCTGAATTTAAGCAGTCAATTTCTCAAATTCCACCGTTGGTGCCTGAGTGAGGTAACAACAAGTTGAGGTCTTGAAGGCTTTCTCTATCTAGAGTCTTAGATGTTTATTTGCTGATATTCTTTTTGAAATCATTTCAGGTGCCAAAGCAGAAAAATGGTGAAGAATGGTATAACTATTTCATAATTTGTTTGTGCGCTATGCTCCTGGATAGACGAAACCCTTATTTTGTAGGCTATTTATGTTGCTGTCATGTTTATTCATTGAAGGGTGGGTCATATATTGCAGCATTTAGTGTTTCCTTCGTTTAAACTGCAGATAACAAAACAGTGGTTCAATCTAGTTTTTGCAAGAAACTTAAGCCCTCTCAACAGTGACTGCCTGAATTATGCATGAATCTATTTATGGCATTGATAATATAAAAATATATATATTTGCATGGAAAATTTTTTTTTTTCCACACAACAAACTATCGGCCCAGTTTATTAGCAAATATATGATATCTAACTAAAATTTTCAACAGGAACGAAGTGCACAACAAAAAATACTCAGAGTTTTTGAGTGGCTGAGTTGTGCAATTTCATAATATTAATGAAAAAATAAAATTCCCCTGTAAATTGGATGATGAAGACCAATCGGTCCACACAAACATCCAGGTCAGCACAATCAAAACAGAACCCTCAGAGCCATAACCCTACTCAAATTAACCACCACCTCACAAGCCGAGCCCCAACATTATGTATAATATATTAATAATAAATTTACACAAACTAAAAATTATATTAAGAAAGAAAAATATTGGAGAAATAAAAAAGAAAAGAAAAACGGTGGAGAATCTACAACTCATAGAGAGAAGAGATGCAAAGCAGAACAGCTGTTATCTCTTCCTCTGTTTCAGCACCAATTATTTCGCCTACAATCCCCAAATTTCTGGGCCTCAAAGGCCTCTCTTCCCATTCTTTTTCTGCACCAATCACCAAATGGAACCGTAGTTTTAAGTTGAACAGTAGAAAGAATATTACTGCTTTTAGAATGGAGGCCCGAGCGTCAGCTCAACCTCTGAAGAACGCTGATGAGCTTATTGACTCTGTCGAGACCTTTATCTTTGATTGTGATGGTAAAGATCAATCAATCAATTTACTTTTTATTTTATTTTTACATAGTGGGTCATTGATGTATGGGTATATAATTTTGCAGGAGTTATATGGAAAGGAGATAAATTGATTGATGGCGTTCCTGAAACTCTTGATATGCTTCGTTCAAGGGTTTGTTCTCTTGGAATTTTTTTTTTATCTCTTTAATTATCCAAAAATAAGAAAATAAATGATGGTACGAACTCAGAACCAGAATTTAATTAATTGACAAATTCTTGCAATTATGAACCTCACATTTTGATTTTGTACAGGGAAAAAGGTTGGTTTTTGTCACTAACAATTCGACAAAGTCTAGGAAACAATATGGTAAGAAGTTTGAGACACTTGGTCTAAACGTCAGTGAGGTTAGTTCTAAATGACCTTCCTCATCAGTATTTATTTATTTTGGTTGAATGAGCTTAATTTGGTGATTTTAATGAAACCTGGAAATGCACTGGATCGGTTTCAGGAAGAAATTTTTGCATCATCTTTTGCAGCTGCTGCATATTTGAAGTCCATTAATTTCCCAAAAGAGAAGAAGGTAAGCAGCCTTCTAAGCTTTGCTGTACAGTAGTGCATGGTGGGTTGCAGCTGATGAAAGACTGCTAACTGTGAGTTATTTTAGGTTTATGTGATAGGTGAGGATGGCATCTTGAAGGAGCTTGAGCTTGCTGGATTTCAATACCTTGGTGGCCCAGTGCGTATCAGTTCCATTTTCCATTATTTTGTGAAAGTGCTCATATCTTACATTTTCTGACATTGCCAAGACCAACGCCAGAAAGTTTCAAAAATGATGATTACTTTCTTGGATCGTAATCAAAGTTAAGAATATGCACAAAATGCATCACTTTCTTCACATTTTTATATATTTATGCAGGAAGATGGTGGGAAAAAGATAGAATTGAAACCTGGGTTTCTAATGGAGCATGATAAGGCTGTAAACTTCTTTGCTTTCTTGCTTTTCATTACAGCTTTTTCGGTTGGATTTTCCCTTATGGTTCTTCTAGATTTTGAATACGACTCTCCTGGTTTCTACATTTTCTATTCAACTAGAAACTGTTGAAGGAAAAAAAAAAAAAGAAAAGCAGTTTCTTTCTCCAAAATTTTAGGCATATTAAAGAAGTTTCTCCATTGGTATTTAGGTTGGGGCAGTTGTGGTTGGATTTGATCGTTATTTCAATTACTATAAAGTCCAGTAAGTTCACCAATCTGATATATGCCCAAGCATGTCTATTTCCTTATGATGTATTCTTGTTTATTTTTTGTTTCTGTCCATCACAAGTTATACCCTTAATAACAATAATCTATTTTGTTTCTTTGTATGGAAGGTACGGAACACTTTGTGTTAGGGAAAATCCTGGGTGTCTCTTCATAGCTACAAATCGTGATGCTGTCACTCATCTCACAGATGCTCAGGAATGGGCAGGTTCTTATCACTCCCACTTATATTACCTTTGCATTTCATATAGTTTTCATCTTTGTGGCACTGGGGAAAGAAATGATAAGATGATATTGCTTTATAGCTATACAAAATTATTTTGAGAATATGCGCTGGATTCGTGATTGTTATCATATAGGACCATGTTTCCTTTCTTCAGGATTATGGTTGAAACCAAACTTGGACAGCATTGATGAAAAGCAATAAATGTTGTAAATAAATTTTGGGCACTTAAACTTTTCTTTTTCAGTAAAACCGAGACAAATTTCTCACCAACTATTAATTATATGGTGATATGTTTCTTCATTTACTTTGGGAGTTCTTCATGAATTGATTAATTTCAGGTGGTGGTTCTATGGTGGGTGCCATTGCGGGATCAACTCAACGAGAACCATTGGTTGTTGGAAAGCCCTCAACTTTCATGATGGACTACTTAGCAAACAAGTACGACATCAAAATAATTACATATTTCGTATTTTATCATATAATCTCTCATTCAATTGAGCAGACTCGGTAGAACTGATTTGTAGTTTAAGTACCAGTAGAATGATGCCTGGACAGTCTTAAAATCTTGGTATTGAAATATACAATTATGGTCAATTGAGCAACTGCATGTGTGTAAGATTGAACCCTTCAAGTACATATCTATAACATATCAAAAGTGACTTAAGAGTATACCCAACAAAATGGTTGGGTATATTTTGTTGAGATATGTTTGGACATTAACATGCAAATTGATGTGAGCTCGTTGACGATATCTGGAGAGGGTGACATGTTAATGTGTTCGATGGATTACAGATTCGGGATTCTTAAGTCACAGATTTGCATGGTTGGGGACAGACTGGATACGGATATTCTGTTTGGACAAAATGGTGGATGCAAAACTCTTCTTGTTCTCTCAGGTAATCTCATACTTTTGCCCTCCACAATTTTTGTAATCTTACTGATCACCCTGTCTTCTTCTTCATAGGTGTGACTTCATTGTCAATGCTTCAAAACCCCAACAACTCCATCCAACCAGATTTCTACACAAACAAGATTTCTGATTTTCTTTCTCTCAAGGCTGCAACTGTATGAGCATTGTGCAATCTGTCATTGAAAATATAATTCTTCAGTGTACCTTCTCCAAAAATTACTAAAGGAAGATTTCACATTTTGGATAATTCTTTATGTATTGTGCTTATAACTTCCATGCTTGATTTTTTACATTATTTTGGTAGAAGATGAATATGTCTTTTATATCAAATGTTAACAGTTATTGCTAAATAGTTCGTCTTCATTGGTTTTAATTCATTGTGAATTTAGATTAGGCACCTGTATACAATAGGTAACTGAGAGGGTATCACTCTATACAAATGAAATTCAATCATGGTTTGACAGGGTACTGTAGCTACTACAATATCCTTCCATTTTTGCCCTTCAAATCTCCAAAACGGCGTTGTTTGATTTAGTTGATGGGTTTCTTTTCCCAAAAGACAAAACGGTGTCTTTTTGCTTATGAATTCTAAGTCCAGACGGCGTCGTGTGAGGTAAGTGAACTTCCTTGCAAATCAGAAAATCATGAGACAATATATGAAGCAAAGGTAGCTTAAAAGAAAATTACAACTGTCAATTTGAGAAATGATAGTAATATTTCTTTTTAATACTTTTAGGAGCCATTTGATCGTTGCTTTTGGAAAAAAATGGTTTTTAAAAAAAAAATTATATTTTTAACTTTTTTGAATTTTAAAAACTGTTTTTTATAGAATTATATAAATAGATATTTTTTACACAAGCAGATTTAATTATAAAAAATTAAAAAAATAGTCAATTAAATTAAAAAAATTTAAAACATGTTTTTGAAAAAATTCAATAGCAATCAAAAACACTCCCTTATTAGATATTTGCTCTAAAATTATTTAACATCATTAAAATTTTAATTTACAAATATACTACTTTATTTAACATATTAAATTGGTTGATTTAAACCAATTTATAGAATAAGTGTTCAAGAAAATGTTGAAAAAATATTAATATTATTGTTGCAGTCAACCAAAGAAGAGGCTAGCAAAATTAAATCGACAAAAAAAAAATTAAATCGAATATTTATCTAATTCAGTTATATTTTTTAAAAATTAATTGTATAATTTCGATTTTTTTTTCAAGTAGTTTTAAATATTCTTTAATTATTTTGTCAATTTAAATCAAATTATATAGAAATAAAATCACTTTTTTTAGTTTCAGAAAATTTCAGATCGATTTGATTCAAAATGCACATCTCTAGTCCATCTCCTCCATTGAAAATGAGTAGGAATGGCAACGGGTATTAGTTTGTAGGTATCCGCTCAATCCGAACCTATTTAAATTTTAATTGGTAATTCTATTTGGATTTTGGGACAAATACGGATAGAGGTTCTCAGATATCCGTTATCCGATAAACCCGATTATATATATATAATTTATTTTATTATAATTTATTGAATGTAATAATAGAAGTTGAAAATTAGAAATACAATTTTTTCTATTATAAGGTAAAATATTTAAATTTTATTGTTTTAATAAAAAGCTTAACACCCCTCATTCTTATTACTTTTTCAATATGAAAAAAAAAATGAAAAGGTCGTCTTAGTCAAAACCCCAAAAAAAGTAGGCATACGGCGTACAAAAAGTTCACGCCCTTCTTTATCTCTAAAGATCGGATGTCAGTGACGGAGATACACGATTTAAATAACGGAAAATCCAATATTTTAAAATTGTATCGATAATGACTGGAAAAGTGGAAACAAGACCAGATATAATTTGATCGTTATGAGTAGATCCAACTTTCTATTCACTCGTGGGATCCGGGCGGTCCGGGGGGGACCACCACGGCTCCTCTCTTCTCGAGAATCCATACAATGAACCTATTTGAAGTGGCTCATTTCGTACCGGAGAAGCCAATGTATGAACAAGGATTAATTTTACTTCCCCACCTAGCTACTCTAGGTTGGGGAGTAGGTCCTGGTGGGGAAGTTATAGAGATGTCCATGTGCTCTGATTTATAGATTCCGATCCGAGAGCACTACCAAAGTGTTTCAAAGAAGGGTTATCCTGGTATAGGTCTGCTTTTGGCTTAGATCAACCTAAGTTAAATAGAATCTCCATTGTCCCGCTTCTACTTAAAGAATCAAATATGAAACTTCATACACCTTAAAGTTCATAGGATAGGACGAACTATTCAAGCCGTTTATGTACCTGCGGACGATTTGACTGACCCTGCTCCTGCCACGACATTTGCACATTTAGATGCTACTACTGTACTATCAAGAGGATTGGCTGCTAAAGGTATCTATCCAGCAGTAGATCCTTTAGATCCAACGTCAACTATGCTCCAACCTCAGATTGTTGGTGAGGAACATTTCCGAGATTTGAAAATCCGCAAAATTCATCTATGAAAAAAAGAAAATAATAAGAATAATAGT